>VZUI01054753.1:0-67813 GCA_013401135.1 Cettia cetti | reverse complement strand
GGGTCCCTGAGCTGTGGGGACAGAGGAGAGCAGGGTCCCTGAGCTCTGGGGACAGAGGATAGCAGGGTCCCTGAGCTGTGGGGACAGAGGATAGCAGGGTCCCTGAGCTCTGGGGACAGGATAGCAGAGTCCCTGAGCTCTGGGGACAGGATAGCAGGGTCCCTGAGCTCTGGGGACAGGATAGCTGGGTCCCTGAGCTCTGGGAAGGGGACAGAGGATAGCAGTCCCACAGCAGTGAGCTGGTGTTGGCTTTGCATCCTTCCAAAATAAAGCTCCTGCTGAGGCAGGGAGCCATTTCCTCCTACATCTGGGGCAGTAAGAGTAATATTTCTTGGACATTTGTTCCTTTCCATCTGTAGGCTCAGTTTAGCAGCCTGGAAAAAAGGCGGACCTTGATTTTTATTTTATTTATTTTGTGCTTTATGGCCTCAATGGAAGAGACTTTTGTTTCTAGTCTGAGCGTCCCCTGCTGGCTTTCCGGGGAGGAGAGTTAAGAGATAACCAGAAAGGACTGTCTGAGGCACCAGTTTTAATTTCAATAATTTGATTTAAATAAATGCCTTGAAGGGGCCTGAGCAAGGTTTGTGTTGGAGCTGCTTGGTGGCTGTACCCAGATTGGGGCAGTCTGAAACTTTCCCATGAGAAAAGAAGAATCAGGTGTCTGCTCTGTTCAGCAGCAGCTCTCTGTGATGTGCTAAGATGGCTCACTCTTACTTTCTCCAGCAGTTCCTGGAAATAAATGTGGGGTTGCAGATGGGACGAGTTTTTCTGTTGATTTGCATGCTTTGAATACGTCGAGTCTTAATTTCTGCAACCAAGGCTAAATTAGAGCTTTGTGCTCCCTTTTCTACCTAGTGCTTCTAAAAATCTTTTTAAAAGGAAAGAAAAAGTATTCTTCACAAAGGAGGGCCTTATGTGAGGCACAGAAATGCAGCCAGAGGAAAGCAGTCATGCTCTGAATAGCACACAGGGCCCACTCTCTTCCAAGCTCACCAAGCCAAGGGAAGGCACCCATGAAGAGGTAATGAGAACAATCTGATTTTTTTTTATCAGTGTTGGACACAAAGCTGCTGGCTTTGCTGCTGCTGTGTGCAGGGACTTCTGTACCAACATCTCCCTCTGGATTTCCTGAGCCACCACAGGACCTTGAGGTCCCTGCCTTGGTTTCCCTGCTGTTGGTAATTAATTCAAGAGCCACATGCAGTAATACAGGGTGTTTTCCTGCTGGGAGGGGAAGCACAGGTGGTGCACACCTGACCTTTTAAAAATCAAGTGCAGAGGTTTAATGTTTTTAAATACATCAAAACTAATCTATTCAGTCCAGAACTAAAATTGCTGAAGACAATCCTAAAGTGACTCTGTATCACTTACTGGTTACTCCACCAGCTGCTGGTGGCTCCAAGGCACAGATCTGTCACCTGGATGTCAAAGTAGGGTCAATAAAGTAGGCATGGGATGTCAGCAATTACCAGTGGCACAGGAATTACTGCTGTTGCTTTATTAACATAATTTTGTTGACTGTTTTTTATCCAATAGACTTTCTAAGGTAGACTATCCATGGAATAATTAATTTACCCCCAGAGATTGTTTTAAATTCACCTGCAGGGTGTGTGTAAGCAACTTAAAGTGTTTTGAAAATAAAGTTAAACCTCTGTTCAGGTTCAGTCTCCTGCCAGCATAATTCCAGTGGAAGCTTCTGTCTGCAGCAGAGTTTGCTGCTTATTCCCCAACACAATAACTGGGAATGTGCTATCTGCAGTAATGATCTGTGCTGGTGCATTGTCACAGCATTACAGTGAAAATAATTCCTGTCACCACAGTAGGAAGCACACCTGTGACTTCCTCTCAAATGTCTGTGAGGAGAAACATGGCCATGACAAACCCAGTCCTAATGGCACATTTCAGAGCACGGCAGGTCTGGCACTACCAACTTCTCTTAATGGGGCAAGATTTATTTTGTAAAGAGATTTATTAAGTTGACATTAATATGCTTACACACAGCTTGAATTTTAGCTTTGTTTTGCTTGTCTGCTAGACAAGAAGAAATGCCACTTCCTTGGTTTTGTGAGTAAAGTTTTCGCAAAAATATTTTAGGGGTGGGTTGAGGTGACTGTGTTCTGGTAAGTGCTCCCACAGAAACCAGACCCCTGTGCCTGAGCATCAGAAATGCAAGCAGGATATGTTGTTCTCCTCAGAACTCTTGCCTTTACTGCAGGGACTATTGACAAGCTTGTGAACATCTATCCTGATGCCCTTGGAGGAAGGCTGAAGCAAAAAAATTTGACTTTTTGCCTTACCTACCCATATTTCTCAGGAATAAAGGAAAAAGCTAGGGAATGTAGATGTAAAATGAAATAGTGCATTGCCTTGTTTTGGTCAGAAGTGAAATGCTTAACCATCAAGTGGCAAATGCAATGGGGACAGATGTGCTTTTAAAACACCCCTATTTTTCACTGAGACTTTTCAGTCTTCCTGGGGTTTTGTGTTTACCCAACTAATTTATTACTTTGATTGAGCACAGTAATTGCATGTTTAACTGAAGAAAATTGCTTCATTTAAGCTAAAGGTTTATCTCTGTGTCAAAAAGCTTGTGAGCAGACTGGGTGGATCTGGCTCTCTTCCTTGCCCGCCACCACGTTCCTGTGTTGACTGCATTTTTTTTAGAGCTCCTTGCAAACAGGAAGTGCTCTCCCTGCTGCCCAAAACCCTGGGGATAAATAAAGTCAACTTCTTTTCAGGTACCACATCCTTATTTCTAAAGGGAGACTGAGAAAACATCAGTGAAGAACTTGCCTCAATGTTTGCTGTAGACCACGGTGCATTTTTTGATCTTTGGCATGAAAGATGTGTGTCTTAAGGAAAAGGGTGGGGTAAAAGGAAAGATGTGGAAAGGCCACCAGCTCAAAGTCTTTCGAGCCATGAGACAATTTTGGAAGTGTTTTTTTCACTTAGAGGGTGCTGGAGTTAAAAAATGGAAATTGCTTTTGCAGCAAAGTGCACCATAAGGTCTGCAGGGACAGATTAGCACTTTGGCTCTGTGTGCCTCATATAGTAAATGCTGCTTGAGTGGTTACTCTGAGATAGGATATGAAGGTGAGAGGAGTTAAGGATTGCTCAAGCCCCTGTGATTCACAGTTACCATCACATTAAAATATGGGGATGCTCTGGTTTTACTTAATTGGCAAAGACAGCAATGGATCAATCAGGCAGTTTAGGGCAGGGGGTTTGTGTTGGATGCCTTTGTAACTTCATGAGCTATTTCTGTGCAGCTGTGGCATAGGAAGCCTCATTTTCCCCTGATAAGATGTATTTAGTCAAAAGGGTCTGGATGATGGCCTGCTTTGATCCTTGCTGTACATGGGCAAAAGGAAGGGCAGGGGGTTGATTTTGAACAGGCTGGAGAGGAGCAGAGGCAGCAGGGTTTTATCTGTGAATATGCAAGATGCTGCATCTGTTATGGGCAGGGGTGGCACTGGATAATCTCCAGAGGCTGAGGTTCAATTCACCCTGGTACTGAAAGTGAACCCTCAGCCCATGAACAATTTGATAATCCCCAATTAAGGCTGCACTATTGCTGTTAACTTGAGAAGATCAGAATTGCCCTTCTTGGCAAATGAAGCATTTATTTATTTATTTGTGTTTGTTTTAGAGCTGCCTCAAGCACACCCGTGACTTGGATGGGAATTTTGCACGGCTAGAAACACTGTATATGTCATTTCTGTGAGCAGTTTGTCTTCATCCCTGGTAACACAAATCTGATTTCCCTTGCGATCTTAAAGCAAGAGATAGCTAAGAAATACCTATGGGAAGGCAAATCCACTTCAAGGTATTCATGATTTGGTTTAGGCTGGGCAGTAGAGAGGGTGAACTGGCAAGACAGCCAAGGGCTAGAACAGTTTCCTCCTAGGGGCCCTGGGAAGAGGCATCCTGGCAGGTTTCTGTGTGAGCTAGAAAATGTGAGGCAGGTTGTGTAGCCTGATGATCTGCCATGCCAGGGATTTGCCCAGAGGATTTGAGGGCCATCACCCCAACTCCAACCAGCTGCTGAGAGCTGGGAAGGTCTCTTTTGGTTTTGTGCGAGTTATTCGTGCAAATGCAGGTTATTCTTGGTGCAGATTACCTGGGATCCACATGCTTCAGGTGGGCTGACAAGCCTCTTCTCCACCATTGTCTTCTCACTTCCCTGAGCTGAGCTGCAAGCAGAGGCCTGAGCAGGAGCCAAACCTTGGGCATGATGTGCAGCCACTGACCCACAGAGCCTCTAGGAGAGGTGTTTGATTAAACACCCTGGATGCCAGAGAGGTTTCTGTCCACCCACTTCAGTCTGCAGGTTGACAGAGGAAAAGGGGATTTCTGTCCATGCAGCGAGGCCATGGATGTCTGAAAGCCCTGAGCAGCCCTGAGCTAGGGCGAAGCCTGCTTGTTGAAGAAGGAAATCAATCCTATAAATGGCTTTGATACTATTAGCAGAGAGGGCATCAAAATGTATATGCAGAAGAAACAAAGATCATGGCCGGATTTGCTGTCTTAAATTTGGTGTTTCCTACACTACACAGAAAAACATTTCTCAGCAGGGAATATCCTTTAACAGACATCAGTAATAAGACACAAACCAAATAGATATGTTTATATATCAAAAGAAAGAAAATCTTTCTAATGCTTATTTACACTCTGTGTATTCTGGATGGGCCATGCTTATGGGCTGTCTCTTGCAGATTTTAGTGCCATAGAGGCAAGCAGTCTCTGCTCAGGAATGGAATTTCTTGCATTTTCCAGGTCACAAAAACAGTGACTCAATATATGTTAAAAATAATGAAAACCTGTACATGATAAAATTATGGGATGAATAAAATGCTATCTGGAACATGCTGGAATAGGTAAAATTTTAACAAAAGAGTTTTCTTCCTCTCACATTTTAGTGAGTGCCTGTTTCACTAAGCCTAATGAGTCCAGTTGCTGCCAGTTTGGCCAAGTCCCTGCCTTGTGCTTCATTGGCCAAATATATGTCAAAAGTAAAGCTTGACAGAGATCTTCTCACAAGAGGAGACAAGGTCTTTTTGTGAGGGCACGTGGTGATAAGGCTGCAAGGGGAAATGGCCTTAAGCTGAAGGAGGGCAGCTTTATATTAGATTTTAGGAAGAAATTTTTTGTGGGCTTGATGAGGCTTGGGAGAGGTTTCCCAGGGAGGCTGTGGCCTTCTCATCCCTGGAAGTGTTCAAGGCCAGGTTGGATGGAACTCTGAGCAACCTGGTCTAGTGAAAGGTGTCCCTGCCTGTGGTGGGGGGGTCGTAAGTGGACAATCCCTGAGGTCCCTTCCAACCCAAACCACTCTATGATTAAATGCCTGAAGTTTTGCTATAGTGCACTTGGGAAATGGAGATGTAAAAGGTGAATATATCCAACATCTGCCTGGCCAGACAGAGGTTTGTTTCGCTAAACACTGAAGAAAAGTTCTTGGTACTGAGTTCTTGCAAACTTTATCCCAGTTAAATATTTGCCTCTCGTTTTAGAGAGGTTGTGTTTGCCTGCAGGTGCAGAAAAGGAAGGGAATTGCTTAATTTCAATGAACCTTTTGTTTTAAACTATAAATAGGAAGTCATCCTTGTTTCTCACTCCTTTAATCAGGCAACTTTTTATTAGTCTTATTTTGACATTTGTGTTGGAATTAACGTGATTGGCAGCAGAATCTAATAAATGAGAATTTCAGAGGTGTTTCCGTGGTGCTAAATGAACCTTTGCCTGCAGTTTGACTTGGCAGCACTCGTAGAGTTCTGCATCAGCTGGATTTTATTGTGTGGGGAGATAGATAATCAAAGAGGGAATGGTACGTGCCTGCAAATTAAACATTTTGCAGCGAGTGCTGGCTGGTGGTTGAGCAGCAGTGCAGTGTCAGGGAGGGAGGGTGGGGAGCGCCAGCCCAGCGCTAAATGCACAATGGCAAATGTTCAACAACGCACTCGTGTCAAAACAAATCAGATCATCAGCAGCACCAGCTTGCTTTGCTTTGTTTGCAGGGAACTTCTCATCCTTGCCTCCTGATGAATGGTGCTGATAAGCACAGGGGGAGTTGATATATGTAGCTAATGTCTGCTTTAATACCTCTTTGAATATTAATTTTCTAGGAGAGATGTTCTTTACGCTTGGCCCTTTGCAAGCCTTCCAGAGTAAGTCATGATACTGCTACACTGATGCTGTAATTGATTTAATTGTGCCAGTATATGATTTTTTTTCTTTTGCTTGCTGCATTCATAAGGCTTTTCACTGTGCAGAGAATGGCAGCATCCAGCAGTGGACATGACCTCTCTTGTGCTGGGCCAGGAGTTTCAAAATCAATGGGTTACAGTCTGCTTCTTGGATACAGAGCCAGTGCTCCTGAAGCACTCAATGCTAATTTGTCTGAATATTGGTAATATGTTGGGAGAAGTCATCCCCTCTCACTCCCTTACCTCAATGGACCTATTGATCTTTTTGTTATGTTTCTGTAATTTATAGGAGTTGGTCTGATGATTAAAGAAAATTATCCATTGAGCAAGCTAATTTTCAGAGTATGTTTTCAATACTATGAGGGAGTGTAAGCAACATAAAGCTACAGTTGTTCTCAGTTGTGCATGGTGGGACATGGCATGAGCCCTGTAGCTACCCAGTTTTAATAACTTTAGAGGCATTTGGCTGAGTCACAGTTCCTGAAAACAAACAATATTTAAATTTTATTAAAGAACTCCAGTGATCCTTGCTGTTGTCATATTTGGAACATTGTGTTCTGGTAAAATGGAGATCACTGTTGTTGCAGCTTTCCCCAGGACAGCACCAGAACAGATGACTCACTGGTTTAAGCTGGCAACAGTCTGTCTGTGAGCAGAAGTTTTTGCTGTATTTCTGGGAGACAGTACTCCTCCTCAAGACCCCACTTTTGCAGTTACCTTCCAGAGTAACTTGGCACTTTTCTCTGCGACAGGTGGGCTGGGGAATGGTGATAAAGCCTCCTGCAAACTTGTGCTCTGGAATATTTGTGTGCTGGAATCTGGTACCCCCATCCCTGTTCTGGGACAGGATGAGGAGCTTTGTGGAGGATTCAGATGTAGAGCATTAGAGTGCTTGGAGGTCATTGTGAGGCTCCAGGGGCTGCTGGAGGGGTGAAAGCACTCAGCTGCAGAGTGCTGTCCTGGCCCCCTGCTCTTCACATTGACATATTGCCTTCCTGGGGGCAGCCCTGCTGGGGGAAGGACATGTGGGATGTGCTGGTAGGGTTGGTCCCACAGCCTTCACTGAGCAGTCTGAACCAGGATTGATGTGTCAACAAATGATGCAGGATGGGGTTTTGATGATTGTATTAACTGAGGGGACAGGAGGTCTGTAATGGAACAAATACCCCCCCCCAACATTGCTAAAAGAGCTTTAGGGGGGTGGTGGTGAGCATGTGGAAAACTCCTGAGGAACTGCACTGACCATGCACCTTCAAGTTTGCCTTTTCTCAGATGCTCTGTGAGGTGGTTTTCAATGACACGTGCTTTTCTCCTGAAAAACACTTTCCTTGGGCAGGCTGTGACTCAGCTGGGCAGTTAATGCTGTTGGCTAGACACCAGTGTGTGCATGTGTCTGCTGGAAGGGGGACACAAACACCCTAGTGACACTCAGGCTGCTTACACAGGGTCTGTGCTGGAGAACATGGGATAAGGGCTGTTTCCTCATTGATTTACATGTGCTGTCTGTACACAGACACACAAATGTGCTTCTATTCCTCCATCAAGTAGCCAAAATAAACTGTCTTAATCAATCCTTCATCGAGCCTGGACTGGAGGCATCTCCTGAGAGTTACCAGGAAGATTTGATCAGGTACATGGGAGCTGGTTTTGATGGTGGTTTTGCTCATCACTTTGCCACAATGAGCACTCTTCACAATGAGTGATGCAAAGTAACAAAACATATGTCATGGCTTACCTTCAATAGTATCATTTATTTAAAAAAATCAGAACCAGCAAAACACATCCCAGCACTATTCTAGCCAATGTTTTAATCACGTGTGAGGCAGGAGGACTGGAGACTTTTTCTTACTGCCTTTTTTCCTTTCAACTTACAACCAAGGCATAAATGGCAAGCAGCAAATTATTAACTGAAGCTGTGTATCCAAACAAGAAAAAAAGTCTCAAGAAAAGACACAGGTTTGAAATCTGATTTTTCCAAATCATAAATAATATATTTCATCTGGCTTTTCTGATCAGGGGTTTCAGCTCTAAAGGGCATGCTGGGCAGAGCTGATGGGCAGAACTGAAAAGATAAGCCATGTAAATGACACGAGCTGCAAAGAGGATTTCATCTTTTCTGGAAGGCAGGGGAAATCCTTCATCAAATGTGTAAAATTTCTTTAATAACTAGACCTGGCAGGGAAATGCATGGAGTTCCAGCAGTGATAATCGGTGCTCCAGGTCTCTAGAATAGCCAGTGAACCAAAAGATTTGTGTTTACCTAATTCCTTCAGGACTTGAACAGGTGAATGTCATTGCCTTCATGCCAAATAAGGACACATGCAGAGAAAATAAAACAATAGAAGGGCTGGGTCTTGTCTATAATTTTTTTTCATGATTTAGGGACTGCTTTCTACAGCTAATTTTTAGTGCTAAGTCTATCCAGCCCAGTGCAGGCAGGGATCAGTCTGGGATGCTCTTGGGTAGTCCCCAGAAGCTGGTGTTTAGCCCAAACTCCTGTTCTTTCTCCCACTACATTAGCCCAAACTGCATGGAAGCATGTACTTCCCTCCTGCATCCACCACACCCAGTGGCAGCCAGTTGAACTGGTGTCTGTAGATCAGAGCTTGGAATCCCTCACTCAGAGCTTGTGCTGGTTTTTAAAAGGCAAACCTTTGCCAGAATTAGTCGAGATGGACAGACCTATCCTGTGAGGGAGGCTCTGCTGTCTGGATGCTGCAGTTAAAGGGAGGGAAACAGCCCCCCACTGTCCCAGGGTGGGCCACCACCTCTGTTCCTGGGGCTGAGGCCAGGAGTGACTCCCTCAGGGTAAAGGTGTCTCCTTCTCTGTGCTTGGACACAGGATTTAGCAGGTGATGTGTCACTTGTCACGAGCTGTTTTTGCTGGAATGTGTAAATCCCAAGTCGTGCCTCTTGCCTCTGTTCCTTTGGCTGCTGGTTTTATTGCTTTCCCTTTGGATGAAAGCTGTCAGGGAACCTCCTGCCTCTGCAGCCCTGTCCCTGGGAGGAGGCTGCTGGAAGATGTCAGGTTGAGGGAGCCTAATTTTCAAGCTGACCACGCCTTGGCACAAGGTACAAGCACCCTTCCTCTCCACTGTGGCACAAAGGTTCACCCTCATCCCCGAGGAGCTGCAGCAGGAGTAATTATCCACTCTCTCTGCTGCTGGGCTTGGGGGCCCCTCAGCAAGAGCCATCAGTGAGAAAATGTGTGAGCTGCTGTGAGGAGCAAGAGGGTGCTCCTGAAGGGGATCCTGAGCTGTGCTTGGGATGTTAATCAGGATATTAATTGGGAGTGTGACCTGGAAGCAAGCAGGAGCCCTGCAGGCGCTGTGAGAAGCTGGTTTGCTCTGCACAGGCTGGACTAGACCTCAGCTTTAAAGGCAATTTACAGCTCCATTGACTTGTAAGGTAAAAGGCTGATGTGAGTTTGCTTCCTTCCTCCTGTGACTCAGGGACAGTGAGCCAGTGCAGGGGAAAGCTGAGCTGCCTTCACCCAAGCAGAGTCTTTATGCAAAGTGGAAAGGTGAGCCAGGCCCTTGCAGTGCCCAAGGAAAATACCCTTCTTCAAATTCTCCCTTCTTCGTGGAGGCAAAGTCTTTGTGGTAGGACCAAAAAGCCTGGGTTGGCATGGCTCAACGGGGAAATGATATTTTTGTTCCTGGAGAGTGTTTTCTCTACACTTCAAATAAAATTGTTAGGAGTAGGAAGGTGAGAGAAAATTTACATATGCTTTGAAAAAGCTTTGTTGTACTCTGCCTGATGCAACTGTGGAGTTGGGAGAACTTGTCATCTTTCCTTCTGGTGGTGTCACTTATTTTTTCTCTTTCTTGGGGCAAATAGAAGTAAACCTCAGCAGTGCCTACAAAAGTTCTGGGTTCCATAATCAATAGTACCTTTGCTCTTCTAAACATGTGAGTAGCTTGGTTTTTAAAAAGTGGCACATTTAAAAGCCAGGCAGTGCTTGGAGCTGCACAACAAGGAGTAGGAGCAGCTCGTGATTGTCCTTAATTTGACAGCCTGGGGCTGGGATGGCTAAAAGTGAGAGTGGTGGGTATCAACTTCAGCAGAAGGGTGTCTGCTTTCATCCCTCTGGCTGTGGCAGGGAAAGGGGTTCATCCTAGCAGCCACCGTGCTGGTTCTGGTCAGCCAGCTTGCAGGGTTCCACATCAACTGTTCTTCTGCTCCAGAGATGCAATGATTTGGGATTTTGCCACCAAATTATCTTGCATGGCAGATTAACCTGGGTTTGTGCTCTGGATCTGTGCAGCACTGTGCAACCACTGCTTCTGTCACTTGTGGAAACTTGTGTTTGAGCTCATTTATCTTCATAATGAGTTCTGTTTCACACTTCTGCAGACAGGCACAAATGTAGAAATGAATACCATTAGGGAAGGAGGAGGATCCTGGAGGCTGAACTCTCAGAGAACTAGGGGTTTTACCTCTGGCAGTACAGGCATTTTCATACCTAGCAAGCAGCTGATGCCCTTGCTACCAAGGAGGAGACGAATCTTGTCCTTCTTCTGCTCTTTTAGACAACACTGGTTTTCCAGTGCTAGCCTGTGAAGCATGGCTAGAGTAGGTCTGTTCGTCACAAAAGCTCAGCTCTTGTATGAGCAGTGCCTGAGATGGGGACCTGAAAGAGATTTGAGTTCTCCCTCCATTACAGCCTCAGTTTCACAGTTTAAAGCATTGTGGTTTTTTGCCTTTTTTCTTTTTTTTTTTTCTTATAGCATTTCAGAAACTCAAGTCTGAAAAAGGAGGATTCCTCTGTGTAAAGTGTGTTGGCCTGTGCCCCCAGAAAGTGCTGTGAATCAAAAGGCTTGAGCTTTTTTGTGAAATGAGACAGATTGCTGCCGAGCATCTCCAGAGGACAGCTGCTGCTCCTGTCTTCAGGGGAATTTTGCTGTGGGAGAGAGTGGAAGGAAGGGCTGGAACAAACCCCTTGTTTACTGCTGGCACACGCTCTCCTTTTGTCCT
The DNA here is from genome assembly GCA_013401135.1 of Cettia cetti. Taxonomy (NCBI): domain Eukaryota; kingdom Metazoa; phylum Chordata; class Aves; order Passeriformes; family Sylviidae; genus Cettia; species Cettia cetti. The sequence continues at coordinate 56,633 of VZUI01054753.1, read as the reverse complement.
TCCCAAGCTGCAGCAGGAGCTTGCAGGAGGGCAGGGGCTGCCAGGACAAGGCTTTGCAGAGAGCTGGGCACAGCCACCAGGCAGGGATTGGTTCCCTCTGAGGTGGCTCCTTGGGAGGATGCTGGCGTTGGAGCTTCCATGTGGCTGTGGGAAATGCTGCCAGCACTGCCTCTGAGATGGCTTTCCAGGAAACCTGGACCAGGATTCTGCTTTTATTGCACTCTTTGAGGCCTTCATTGATCTATTTATTTTTATGGCACGAGAATCCTGTTGTGTTATCTTGTCTTGATGCCTTAAGTTTCAGCTTCCATGTTTTTCAGACTCTGTGCTGCCTAGGGGTGCAGCTCTGAGCCTCACACTCAGTGTCACTCAGCTCTTCACAGAGCAGGCAGACAAAACAAATCCTTTTCTTGATGAAGACCAGGGACAATGGGTACAAGTTTTCAGGCCCAAAAGCACAAACAATGGTGGACTGAAGAGAGAAAACAAGAAGGATGGGACTTCATAATCTGAAGCTGTAATTGAACAATTAAACCCCAACATGCAAAAGGACCAAAACTTATAAAAGTGTGAGACCTCCTGACTGACTGTCCATTTTGTGACCATTTTGGGCCCTTGGGTGTAGCCTGGCCAGGCTCTTGTCCTGCCCAAGGTGCACCCTAAAGGCCTCTCAATAAAAATTTACTTTATTCTCTAGCTCTGCTCAGTCCCTGATGGGGCAGATTTTTGTTCAGTTTTTGATCCCTTCCTATCAAGATCTTGCTTACAACCTGTTAGTCCCATAGTTAGACTTTATGCTCTCCAAGGTAGGACTTTTTGTGTGTACATGACACAGAGGAGCCATGGTCTTCATTAAGTGTGTTGCTATTCCTGTAATGGAAATAATTTCCTTTCTCCTCTTGCATGAGCAAAGATGTGCAAAAGTTGTACAGGGGTGGCCTCTGTGCAAAGTAGGATATGAATCTCTAGGACATGAATCTTCTGGAGGTCTTTGGGTATAGAAGGGTCTCTCTTCTCTGTGTAGGATTTTGGCCAAGCTGGTTTTCCTTACACTTTTTGTACTCTTCCAGGCAGTAACATGGAGGAGGAAAACAAATAAAACTATGCTTTAAAAGCACAGAACTGTGAAACCATGAATGTAAGACAGAGCACTGATACCCTTTGAACCTCAAACCAAGTAACTGCAAGCTGAGGTGTTTTTTTTGTTTTGTTTTGGGGTTTTTTTGGGGGGGTGTTTTTTGGGGTTTTTTGTTTGGGGTTTTGGTTTGTTGGTTTTTTGGGGTTTTTTTTGAGAACCAAAATAGCACATTGAAAGTGTGGGAATACTATATATTCTGAATGATTTTCCAGGGTTTAAGTGTAGCTATTAGCTGCCTCCTTTTAAATGAGCCATTTCAGAGTGATAATCTCTCCCTATCAGATCATGATTTGAGCAATTGGTATCTCTGATATTAGCTTTAACCTTTCCTGTGTAAGCTCATTAAGATGGAGAAAACATACACAGGGGAGACCACACTGAGCTCATCTTTCAGTGAGCAGTCCTTCTTCTTTACCAAGGGAAACTGTTTAAAAAACAGTTAATAGAATGGTGTGCTTTTTCCCAGGAGAGCACCATGGAATAAATGAGATTGTGGATTCATGAAAAACCACGTCACCAATCGGCTCTGATGCTTTGGTCTGGGTTGTTGATCCCTCAGCAAAACCTGGGGGAGTGGAGCAGGTGAGGGAGAACACAGGAAGGAGGAGCAGGCTGTTTATTGGTGCTGCTGAAAGGATGAATTTCAAAAAAAACACGTGGGGCTTTTGCTTCCTTTGTGCTGTGATCCCTGCAGCAGATCTGTTGCTGTTTACATTTCACCCTAATCTGTACAATGTTGATCTAGATGTTTAATGAGTGGATTGGTGTGAAATCAGGCTTTAGGCTCCCAGGCAGTGGCTTAGTAAATACAATAAGCAGCCGCTCTTCTAGCCTGGAGGGGCTGTGATGAATTTTTTATCACTTTTTTTTTATCACATACCACACTGACAGTATTTGGATTCATAGAAAGAAAATAACCCCAACCTCTCACTTTCTCGAGAAATCTCCATTTCAAATATTTACTCAGTGCAACACAACTACTACCCAGTTGTTGGTGAGTAAGCCCTTTGTGTCATTATGACAGTGGGGGAGACAGACACTTGAAAGGATCATTCTGATATTTACTCTGACAGGCAGATTGAGAAAGACCTGATGTGAGAGGAGAGTGTCAGGGAGCCTTGGGGACAGGCATAACCTGCTGAAGGCCCTCATCAGTCTTTAACTCTTTCTGTCAGCTGCAGGTTGGGTTTTGAGCAGTGGTGGTTTTGCCATCCCTGTTCTTTCTCTATGCTCAAAATGCCTCCTGGTGCTGATGGACCAGCTCTGTGCAATTGCCCCACTAATACTCTTTCAAAACTATTGTCTTGTTCTTAGTCTCTTGCAAAGACTAAAAACCCACCAGAAGACTGAAAATTCAAAGCAGCCCCTTCTAGGTAGCTCTGAAAAATCAGGAGGTGAAGCCTTTTGAGTAGGGAAGCAGAGGCAGCCCAGTTCTCCAGCTTTTTTGACAAGATAACTTGCACCACAGGGCCACACAGTGCTGAGGGCTGTGCAAATACAGCCTGGGAGCACAGGGGTGCCCTGTAAAAAGAAGTGAAGGCAAAGCAGGGAGAAGGGGGTGCCCTGGCTCCCCAGAGCAGCACAGCAGGTGACACCGAGGCACGCCTGGGAAGGGGCTGCCCTGGTAGTGGCCACCAGCTTGCAACCCTGCCCTGGCCCACGGGATGCTGGTGAGCTTTAGAGGGCTCCAGGTGCACTCATGTGTGCCAGGCTGCTGTGGTCCTGTTGTGCCTTTGTCAGGAGGGGGTGAAAAATGCTGCAAATGCCCTTTGCATTTTCACAGAGTGAAATTTTCATTCCAGCTTTCATTGGAATGAAGCAACGAGGGGACAGGGCTCCAAAACACCTGTACCCAGGTGTACAGGCAAGGCCTCCTTCTGTGCTGCTTGGTGCTGGGTGGGCAGGAGCTGTGGGGCTGGAGTTGCAGTGTCTGCTGCAGCACACACAGACTGGAGAGACAGCGACTCCCTATTAAAAATAGGTAATGGGCCGTGACGTCCACTAAATGAGGTCTTGTGATAGTCACAACAAATGCAGTGTTTCAGGCAGATGAACATAATTCTGTCAGTGGGATTAAAAGGAAATGCTGCAAAATTACACAGATGGCTTTCAAGAAGTCATAAAAAGTTAATTGAAATGGGGGGTTTTTTGGTTGTTTTTTATTCGTTCTGTGCCGTGTTGCCACAGAGCACTGGGTGTGTGGATTAAAAAGGATTTTTAGGGAGGTTAGGTAAAGTGGGAAAGGAGTCGATGGGACCTGCTTATAAAGAGCTCAGGGGAGGTTTCTTCTTGTCCCCTCCTGCAGCTTTGCAACTGCCCAAAAGGAGGAGGCTCCTGCCCATTCCTCCTGGCAAGGCCACCTGAGGGGAAGAGGCAGGAGCACTCCATGCCGGTGCACTCGGGGATGGGGTGGGAAGGGCTGCTGGGGGCACTGAGAGAACCTTCTCTCTTCAAGAGAACCCATTTTAAATTGTTCTTTGTTAATTCTTGTCTGGGCAGTGCCATTTTGCTTGTGCTGGGGAGCTGGCCAAGCACACAGCCTGCTCTGGCAGCTTGTGCACCAAGTGACAGTGTCCAGTATGCCCAGCAGCCTGACTATGAAAAATTAGAGCAGTCCAAGGAACCCTGGGATGCATATGGGCTTTCTCATCCGAGTGCTTCAGCCCTTCCAGCTGAGCTGCAGGCCTTGGCTCTCAGCCTTCACAGCCAGTTTGGTTCCTTGGAAATTGAGTGTGTGTCACAGGTGACAACAGAGCTATGCCTTCCATTGTGAGGGGTTTCTTCCTGCCTGCTGCTCCTTGCAGAGCTGGGATCTGAAAGCTCGTGGATGGGCTGCTTCTTCATTGCAGACCTGATGATGGGTGGTGCCTGTCTGTACAGTTCACGTATTTGGCAGTTTAACAAGTTCAAGGGTGCCTTTGGCATTATGGTAAGATAAATGCACAGAGTTCAAAATACAATTTATCATCTGTTTTTAAAATAGCAGTGATGTGCCCTGAGATGTGGGATCCTCGTGCAGGAGGAGGAGATCTCCATCCCAAACACATCCTGGGTTAGTTGGGAGTTGAAGCAACAACCGGAGGCACAGAGTCCAGGCAATCTGGCTAATCCTGGGGGAAATTCTGCCTGCAGTATTTGGGCATCTGATGCCTGGGCAGGGGTTTTGGATCCTGGATACCCTGCAGGTACTCCCACGGTGGTCAGTGCCCCAGAGCTGTGTTGAGGGGGCAGGATGGTTTGTGTGGAGGCTGCCAGCATCCCAGGGGCTGCTGGGCATGGTTCAGGGGGTCAGTATTTCAAAGATTTCCAAATTGTTGCAATGTTTTGTAGAGTGTTGGAGAGTAAATTTCTCCTTTTAATGCTCACCTGGCGTTGCTTTGCCTGTTGTACAGCCTGTGGAAAGAGCTGCAGAGATTTGCATGGGATTTGTTTGACCCTGCCATGTGATGAGCAGGATCAGGTTTTAGTGGTTTTATCAGCCTGTCAACATGCATCATTTTCTCTCAGGGGAAATAAGTGATCCGCTTGCCTTCCCTGCTTATTTCACATTTGACTTGATGCTCCCACTGTGGCATCAAGATACCCTGAACTCTTTTAATCGTGCTCCTTTGGAGGCAGGGATTAAAGAATGTGTTCTCTGAAGACATTTCCTCTGCCTGTGGGCTAATTGGGGCCAGTGGTGATTTGAAGTAAGCATCCTTATAAATGAGCCCCTGACCAGGTTTTGCATTTCTGTGTCCCTAGTTTGTCCTTATATTTTGGGGATTTTGATCATCAAGATCAAGTCTGAGGCACTAGATCTCAGTCACAGCTGTGCTTAAAGCAACTCCTTTTATCTCTCTAAAGCAAACCCTCCTAACTGTAAGCAGGTAAGGAGGATTAACACTAGTTAGTAATTTGTCTCCTGCTCTTTAACATGCTTCTAGCCCCGTGGGGACAGACACTGCCTCCAGTGCCTCAGAGGAGGCAAAGGGCTGGACAAACAAGGCAGCTGGAGGGCTCAAGTGGGCCTTAGGCAAGAAATAAATCCGTGCCTTTTGCTCAGGTACTCATTCAGCCTTCCCTCTGGCTTGGGAGCTTTGAAATCTCCTGCTCCAGCAGCCCTGCAGCAGTTCTGCAGACAACTGTTGAAATCTACAGCCAAACAGGAGGCAGAACTGCACTGTTTTGTCAGAGATTCGTCCTTGAATGTCTCCTGCATCTGTGATGTACCTGGGGGATGAGTTTCAGATTTCCCACTGTAGTTTTGTCAAATTTGCTTTATATGAACTGCTTTGAGACCGAAGTGGAAAGATGTGGCCTTGTCAGGCACCTTGCTTTGTGATTTGTGCTTGTTCCAACCTCAGTCAGTAAGGGAAAACAAGAGCATGAAAACACCCCACCTGAGTTAAAGTGTTTGAAAATGTGGGATTGAGCTGTGTCTGCTGTAAAGTGACATCTTGGCACTCCCATCCTGGCTGGGGCTTGCAAGGCCACTGGAGAGTTTCTCAGATGTTGCCTTGTGCAGCCCTTTGAAGGCAGAACGCGATGCAGGAAAAGTGGTCTCACCAAAAATCTTGGGGACTTCACTGAATAAAAGGTTTAATCAAGACTGAAGAGGACTTCAGTGCTCTGAAACACTTCTGTAGTGCTTGGGTGAGTAGGGATGGACTGAAAGAAAGAATGCCTAAGGTTTTTTCCTTCCTTGCACGCAGACGCTGGCAAAATCAATAGTTTCATCTTTGCAGTAATTCAGGTGACAGTGTGCATAGTCACAATCAAAACACTTCACATGAAAAACTGCCACTGCTAATAGGAGCTTTTTAAGCAGAGCAATTGGCAGCTACCTGCTTGGCTTGAATGAATTTATTAGAATAAATTAGCCATTTCTCTTTGTTTCCTCTACTGCCGTGTTACAGGTTTACACACAACTTCCCACGCATTCCTGTGTATTGAAGTGTAGACGTGTAGAATCTGCCTCGATTCCTGGCAACTTGAGCAATTAGCTGCAATTTATTGGCAAAAGAAGAGGCAACTTTCCTGTTTTCCTGGTGAGAATTCAGTTTTGTGCCCTGTGCAGTGGCACACAGAAGGTGCATCCCTCAGAAGAAGGGACTGTCTGGAGACTCTTCATCACTCACATGTCCACTGGTGCTGCCAATCCACTCTGCTTTGGTTGTGTGGGGTTAAGAACCCTGCAGTGGGGTCAAACCAAAGAATCCATGGAGCCCTTCTGCCTTTCTCCAAATCCTTTCTCCAAAGGATTTTTGGACCAGGCAGGACAGAATGCATTGGGTCGCCCATAACAAAGGCAAGTTTTGTGCTGGCCGTGTCTTGCTGCTGCTGGGAAGGGATGTGAAGTGGTGGGGTTTTGCAGTGCACTCTACCAGGTGCAAGAACTCTTAATTTAGGAGAAAACCATGCTTCTGTTTACAGTGTTCCTTCACCTTTACAGATCTTGTTGGTGTTTTTTGGTGTAGTTTTTTTTCTTGATGCACTTAAACTTTACTGTCCTCTTTTCAGACAATCATAGTATTTTCTGCTTTCCACCATAGAGCCTTGGCTTCTTGAATAGCAGTGGCTGAGCAGTGAGAATGCTTGAATACTTGCCAGGAAAGTTCAGCGACGTTCAAAAGCAGCACAGAAGGAATTATTATGGATTCTGGGTGCTTCATTCCACTGTTTTCAGCACTGCTTGATCCTGTTGTTCTGCCATGTTTTTTGGGATGACCCTGTTCTAGCTAAGAAATAATGGGATGGTGCCGGAGACTGCAAACAGAACCTTGAACAGCTCAGATGGGCTGATGTGTATTGAAGGAAAAACGGCCAACCAGCAGTAATTATCACAAAACAGCAATTAAGTTGTCTTGGTTCAGTGTTGTGGGCCAGTGCTTTTTCAGATGTCAGAACAGGATCTGGGCAGCCACAACCTCAGGTTGTATCACTGCGATAATTTTTCCTCCCTTTGTGCTGTCAGCTTTCATTTCAGGCTGTGTCATGTTCAGACAGGCAGGATGCCTCATGAAAATCCCTGTCCACGTGCCTTGTTAGTCTCCTTTACAGCCTGTGATTTTTTTGATGGTATCTTCTTAATACACCCTGCAGCACAAGATGTCATTTGGTCACTTGAGCACCCTTCTCTGGTGCTTTTCTTGGGCAGTCCACTGCCATGAGCAGTCTGGGCTTCACCTGCATCACTGGACAATGTGTTTAGCTGTTCACCTGGTTGCTTCCCATCACAGCTGATATTTTTGGGAGGTACAACTTACTGCTACATTTTCTGCTGTGGGGGACGAAGCCCTTCGCAGGGTGAGTGGAGCAGGAATGTGGCTGGCTCTGATGTAGCATCTCTGGGAACTCTGTACTTACCCTAACTATAGGGAATGTGCTTCACCTCTTGAAGCTATGGTTGCTTCTCCTACAACAAATAGAGGTTCTCCCTGCACTGGAGAATGTGCACCAATTACAATTAATGGTGGGCAATTAGTCTGAATCCAGCAGAAGCTCTGCTGTCACAAATTGGCAGCTTAACTTTTATTCCTCTGGTTCTGCCGTCGTAGCTATAATTGGGTCAAGCACTTCGGCAAAGGATGCACTTCCATGGCCACATCCCCCTCAGCAAAGCCTCTGTGCCACCAGAGGGGACCTCCATGGCCACATCCCCCTCAGCAAAGCCTCTGTGCCACCAGAGGGGACCTCCATGGCCACATCCCCCTCAGCAAAGCCTCTGTGCCACCAGAGGGGACCTCCATGGCCACATCCCCCTCAGCAAAGCCTCTGTGCCATGTCCAGTGTGCCAGAGAGCAGCTGGTGGCTGCCAAGCCCAGACAGGGCTGGGACTGGACGTGGCACTGACCAGACGTACCCAGTGTGAGCTGATTTTCTGACAGCCCGAGAAGCAGGAGGGAAAGGATGTAGCACCTGGCCCCGTGGTTTTTATCTTCTCTATGTTTGAGATGGCCTGACAAGGTGGAGAGGGTACATGCCTTGTTTTAGGACTGTGCTTCTGTGTAATGTGAGCCCCTCCCCCTTCTGAAAACTTCATGGGTTTGTACAGGCTAAGTGCAGAGAAGTACAAATTGTTTCCATTTTTCCTGATGGGGGAAACTGTGAGACAGCAGTGTTTGACCTCCCACATCACATTGCTGACATTTGGCACAGCTGAGTATTTTGAGCACAGATTTCTTGAATGTCAGGCCAGTGCCCTATAAACACAGGTTGCCTTTTGTTGTTTGCTGGGCACAACTGCGTGGGAGAAGCAATAAAGCTACTCTGTAGGCAGGGCACCGAGGAATGCTACTCGATTTGCATATGAAAACATTTATCCTAATACTCAGAGCTAACATAGCTACCCGTGAGGGGTTTCCATGGGCCCGAAGTCTGGCAGAAAGAGGGTCACACCACCCTCTTCAAATGAACTGCTTTAAGTTTAATTAAGTCCATTACCTCCTGGGAAGTTGGAAGCTCCCGAATTTCTTAATTGCCTCCTGTGCAACTAAAGCTCTGTTGTAATGCAGGGCTTGGAGATTTTTCCCTTTCCTTCCTAATCGTAAACAGCAGCAGCAGCAAGGAGTGTGTAGAGCAGTTGATGCACTGGCAGTGATGGATGAGCCAGTACAGGGAGACAGAAACACCGTGGCAGATTGGCTGTGGTTTTTAGCTGTCTAGGAACCAGGCACAGGGGCTCTGCCTGCACACCATCTGGATGAGGCAGTGGGCACGGGAAGAGGAGGGTGCTTTCCACTCGTCCGAGATCGGAGCTGACACTTGGATGTGTTCAGGGTGCCATCTACCCTGTCTAAATATTTATTTCTTGCGCTGTGCTCAGTCTAATGCAATCAGACTACAGTGTGGAGGGCTGCCATATCCTTTTAGCTCTGAATTTGTCTTGCAGTAACAGGCTCTGCTGCCCCCAAACCACGCGTGCATATTGCAGGCAGGGAGAGGAGGAAGGCTGGAGCACCAGCTCACATTCCAGCCCTTGTCCATGACGGCACTTGCTCTGTGCACTACCTTAGGCTGTGCCACTCAACTGAGTTAGTGACAGCCTGATTCCCTTTTCATTCAGAGGAAGATAAATGAGCCAGCGTTACCTCCTGAAATATAAAAATGTAAATGGACTCCTCCTGGTCTCAGTTTGTTTTACCATTTCCACTGAACATTGAACACTAACGCACTCTGTGTATTTTCCAGATACTGCCCCCAGCTGAAGAGCAGAGTGCTGTGGCAGGGCCAGTCTGAGAACCTCCCTGCTGAGCAGAAACACGTTCAGTTTGAGCGTGCTAGCCCTCAGTTAAATTATCCATTGTGTGTGCACACCTCCACCCATGCAGAGTCCTGTGAGGGTGGGATGGCTTAGGAGATGTTTGGTTGGTTTTTTTTAATCACTTGAGTGCCTTGGACCTGGGTGAGATAGTGGAATTTGTTGAGCATAACACACCCACTGGAGCGTGTTACCATCGGTCCTACAGTACCTGTGGCCTTGGTCTGCAGAGTTCTCTGTGACACACTCGTACAGAATGTGTACACTCTGCACAAACACATGTTGAATAGAGAGGATGTACAGTGTTCTGCTTGAAAGGATGCTTATTCTGCTCATCTCAGGCATGATTGTGATAGTTTCATTTGGTCCTTTGTTCTTGCGGACTTCTTAATTTTTTTTATTTTTTTTTAATGGAATGGTTAACTTGGACACACCACCCCATTGTGTCTGTAGTCCAGACTAAAACTCTTTCAAATCAACAACATGGAGAACAATTTTTCAAGCTTCTCAGTGTGGAAGAGCTAAATCATTATGGGCTGTTCTTGTAGCTCTGTGTATTACAGCAGCATGTGGAAGGCAGAAGCTGAAATACAGTTAAGGAGTGGCTCAGCCCCCATGCAAGGAGTTTACTGTTAAGCATTCTGATTCTTTTTTTAAGTAAAATTTACCTCATTTTGGCTTTACAACCTGTTCTTAGATCTGTTGTAGGCATTTGATTTAACAAATTTAAGGTAACAATGATGGATAAGAGATAGTCTCCAGTTCGATAAAGGAATTACAGGGGCAATGCCTGAAAAAATTGTTTTGCATATAGACATTTACAAATCAATTTTCATGATCTTGTTTAATTTGCGTATGACTGCATGTGTTCACTGTGGGATTTATAGCATTTACTGACTGTGCTGAACACCCTTTTAAGTTGTTCTTACAATTTAGTGCCAGGTAAGTAAAAATGCTTGTGATTTACAGGCTGAAATGGGAACTGGTGAGCCCAGCAAAGAGCAGAGGAGGTTAGAGCTGTGGACTTGGTGTGCCTTTTGGTGAGGTGTGTGAGTCCATGAGTGATGACAGGTGAGGGGCATTGGGTGAAAGATTGTCCCCCTTTCAGCCAACCATTCCCAGGAAACATTTTTGAGATGCCATGTTGTGTTTTTCTTGACTGAGAGAATAAGATTTTTAAAATAGCAGCATAAAGGTCGGTGCTCTGTGTCAGGCAGGGACAGGCATCTGGAGGGGCTCAGACCCAGAGGCTCATGTGCAGCTGCACAGCAGCCAGGGCAGCCTTGACAAGCTGTGAGAGGACCTTGCTTCCTCATCCTCTGATGAGAATGAGAGTAAGAGACAGTGGGAGCAATAGTAATACTTAATTAAAAGGTACACTACTGTCCCCTGTGTATATTTGCAACTGTATGTAATGTAATTAACATTACTTTAAAGATGCATGGAGAAATACCTGCTTCTCTGGGGACTTGGTAAACAGCTAAAGGACTCTGTGTGCAATGCCACCTCCTTTCTGAAGTAGCTAAAAGGAAAATTGTTGTTGAAGCAGAGCAGGAAGGCTCATTAGGTTGTATAACTGCATATGCAAAGTGGGTTGTGTTTGTCTGAGCTGGGCTGGGGGAGCAGTCTGTATTCCTCTCCCTCTCTTGGATGGTTTGTTGGCCAGGCCAGGTCCCTTGACCACAGTGCCACAGCAGATCTAGGGCCCCCTGGGTGCCAGCCCCATTCCAAGGGAGCCAGAGCACACCTCTGGCTCCTGCATCCTGCCTTGCCAGTGGCTCTGGGACCACAGGGCAAGATGCCCTGGCTCTTCCAGCTGTCAGGAGATGGCACAGGAAACTTGCTGGATGCCCCCCCTTATCTTTGTTGCCTTAGGTTTTAGTTTTCATGTTTTTCAGATTCTGTGCTGCCTAGGGTTGTAGTTCTGAGCCTCATCTTAAGTGTCAGTAAGTTCTCTTACAGAGTAGGTAGACAAAACAAATTCTTTTCCTGCTGAAGACCAAGGACAAGTTTCAGGCCCAAAAGCATAAACAAGGGTGGACTGAAGAAAGAAAACAAGGATGGGACCTCACCACCTGAAGCTGTAATTGGACAATTAAACCCCAATATGCAAATGGACCAAAACTTACAAAGGTGAGAGACCTCGTGACTGTTTGTCCATTTTGTGACCATTTTGGGCCCACCTTGGGTGTACCCTGCTCAGGCCCTGTCCTGCCCAAGGTGTATCCTAAAGGCCTTTCAATAAATATCCACTTTATTCTTCAGCTCTGTCCAGTCTCTGTCCCAGGTCAGCCTTCCCAGGGCATCATCTTTAGCAGATAACCTAAAACACAGGATGAAAGAGAAGGAATGGGGCTGCTCAAGAAGCAAGGGTGACTTGCATTCTGCTGCTGCGGGGGCCCCAGGCTCTCACTGTGGTGTCCACCTTCAGATGGACAGGTGGAACAAGTATAGCAGTGATAGACAAGGTCTTCTGTGCTGTCTTTGTGGCTGAAAATTTACTTTACTTCTTTTTGATGAGTTTGTAAAACTGTGCCATTGCTTAGTTCTTACGAAGCCCTGACCCCACCACCCTCCCTCAGCAAACAAATTTTCATAGTCTTAGGGTTTGTAACTAGAGCCTTTTGTATAGTTCCCACAAAAAGGTGCTCTGTTAAAATGCAGGTATTTTTCCACTCCAAAATATACTATCTTTGCTTAGTTTACCCCTCAGAGATTGTTTGTAATTCTTCACTTTGTTTGCATGAGGAATATTTTTAAAAAAAAGGTGTTATTCCTTGCTCTGTGTGAGATTGCCCTGTTTATGAAATCACACCAGCTTGAGACACAATTACCACAAATAATTGCCAAGAATGCTTGTTCTAAAAACAAAATTTTGTAGTTATTGTTGCCAGTGCTTTTCACAAATGAAGGTTGGCTGTTTAAGGCTGAATATTATGTTTTCCTACTCGGTTATCAGGCACTGAGACTGTGCACTCCAGTAGGATGTTATCCTTAAGTGCCATTTTGTTTAATTTGAAGGACTGAGAAGAGCAAAGTTCTTGGTCCTTTAGGTGATGGGATAAAGAATTTGGCAGTCATTTCATCATTTCCATCATCCCAGGGAGGTGCCACAGTGAACAACAAAAAACCCCTGTCCTTTCTGGCAAAGAAAACTTTAGAAAATGTGATTCTGTAGCAGGAAACCTTCTTCAGGTTATTTTTCAGCTACACCTGGTGTTGCTGTGCTGTGGATGCCTTGTCCCTTTGCTGTGTGTAGGTGACAAATGGGCCCCCTTGGGCACAAGTGTTGATGTGCCCCTGTGAGGGATTAACTCTGCTTCTCACATGGCAGAATTGATTTGGATTCCTTTTGTGTGCTTCTCTTCAAAATCCTAATTTCATGTACAAATGGACACGTCTCAGATTTTTATCCAAATAAGAAGTAAATGGCTAGAAGGCACGGCAAAATTTTTGGGAATTGTTTTTGGAAGAAAATTCTCAGGTTATACTGAAAGGCATAGCCACATTCCTCTTTCATCAAAATAGATAGCAGGACTGCAGGGAGGAATGGGGGATAAGTAATGGAAACTGAAAGAAGAGCTTTTCATTACACCTGCTCCCTAGAGAGACAGGGGCCATGGGAGAATGATGCTACTAATCATTGATAGTGTGGGGTCCTGCCTGTTAAATCCATCTGGCCAGATAAAAAACTGGCATTAGCTGAGAATTTGGTGGCAAGTCCTTGCTCTTGGCAGGAGCTGTACAGAAAGGTGATGTGATGAAAATGGGCAGGTACTGGGGGCTCAGCAAAGGGCTGGGTAATGCTGCACTGTGCTCTTGCAGGGGTTTCTGGCAGGCAGGCAGCTGCTTCAGGAGTTCATGGCTTTAACCTCAGTAGCATTTTGTTACTGCTTCCCCCAATGACTGGTATATGCTTTTGTTTTTAGATATGGGTGCTGGTAGGGCCATTTTTCCCACCACTCCCTTCCCTCAGGAAAGCCTTTCAGCGTGTCAAAACCACCACTAAAACCAGGGCTGACCATTTCCTTTGGGAGGGAATCTGCCCTGACCTGTTATTGATGAGAGAAGGGTCACTGGAAATGTAGGATTTTAGGAGGAATGCTGATGAAAATCAAGAGATTGGGAGAAATACTGACTGCCAGAGATGGTTGGGTGGCTTTGCTGCATGCTGGGGGATCCTTCTCCTAGAAAAAGGGGCAAGTTTTGATCCTGCTAGTGCAGGAGCAGTGCTGATGTGGTCAGAGAAGCTCCTTGCTGTGTAAGGAAAGGTTTGGGTGCTCTAATGATAAAAGTTTCTGTAACTTTAAGCAACCGTGAAGCAGAATAGCTGCTTTTGTATCTTAAATTTATTTCCAGGATACAGTGTATGAGCTCTTTTTTTAACTGTGCAAAATTATCATGTAAGCTGTGACTTTGCCATACCAAAGCATCAAGTCTAATATTCAGATGCTGAGTCTCTGCAGATTCCCCTAATTCCAGTTTTATTTTTTTTTCAAAACCAATGTTGAGTTGTTTTGCATTCCTGTAACCCAAACTCCAGAAATGCTGTGATTTATGGGAATTTCAGCTTTGATAAAAATAAAATTGCAGAACCTAAACATTAAATGTATAAAAACGAGTCAAGGAAAATGCTGAAAAAAATTACATATATATAAATAAAAATAAATATAAAGATGTATATCTTGTGTGCATATGTGTATAGCACAAATGATTCCAAGGCAGTCCATCCCATGGTGATGCTGATGTGGTTAAATTAAAAGCATTAAAAATGTCACATTTAAAATGCAGTGTCTTCCATTAGAAAATATATTCTCTTGGATGCCTACAGATGTTTCACTGAGTGCAATTCCAGGTCAGGAGTCCTTTTCCTCTCACAAATACAGCGCAGAGATGTAGCGGGATGTCCTTAAAAACAATTCCTTTGTGGAGAATAACTAACTGAATTTACTGCAGAGAAAGCATTGCTTACTGACAGAAATATGGCAGAGCTCTAGACGTGTGCTTTTGGTTACTGAGGTAATTGAGAAAATTAAAGGGTGATTCTGTTTGGCCTGAAGTGCCCGCTCGTGCATTGGCCTGGGAGCCTCACGCAGCCTTCTTGGAATTCCCTGGGAAGGGAAGGAGCTGGGGGTTCTGCAGGGCTGGACTCTGAATGCAGGTTTCCTTCTCTGTTGTTCTCACTGGAGTTGTTCTGTTTGAAGCTGGAGGATCAGTTAACGAGTAATTTATTAACTGGACAGTTTTCTCCACGTTTAAAAGCTTGCTCTATGCCTGTGCACGTCTGGCCCCTGCCAGCTCCGAGGCATTTGTGCAGCTCAAAACGTGTGAGTAGCTCCCAGAAGTCAAGGGCATTGCTCACGTGCTTTGGGAATTTACAGGACTGAGACCTCAAAGAAAATCTGGTCTAACTCTGAGGCTGACAAGTCTGACAGCAATCCTGTTACACCAAATAGGTGCTTTAGGTGAACTTTCTTGCAGGATGAGGCTCTAAAAAGTGGAAGGAAGGAGCCAAACTGGTGTGCTCAAAAACAGCATTTGGTTTGGGATAACTCCCATCTTTAGGTTCCCACCTTGGAGCTCCCTGATCTTATTGTGAACTAAATCTTCAGCTTTGTTAATGTCTATGAGCCTAAGGACTGTGAGTCAGTAGCCATTTCTGGAAATGCCGGCTAAAAAAAAAGAGATGGGGAAGAAAAAGAAAAAAAATGCCAGGAATAAAGGGAGCAAAAATTAGCATGAGTAAATGGCTTTGGACAGAGATTGAAATAAGTGATGGACAGTTTTCCCTATGTTCATATAAGCTGTTCATCAGTGTAATAATATGACTGGTGTGGCATGGCCTTTAGCTGGAGTGGGCAGGCAGGGAGCCACTGGATCTCACTTGTTTTTTGCTGAGGCAGGGCATTGTCAGAGGACACAGTGGCTCCTCGCTGCAATTCTCACTGCTATTTATGCTGCAGCAGCGTGCGTGAGTCCGGGCAGGACTCATCTTTCATGAGGGCTTTTTATACACTGACCAATAATCCATAGGGCTTGAGCATGGTCTCTTCCCTCTCGAGTCAACATCAAAAGAAGATCCCAGAGTGCTGAATAGGGATTTTTCTCTCTGCTGCTGTGGTTGGGGGTGTAAAGCAGAGCACAGTTCAAAGATCTGCGTTCCTGAAATTGCCTTGTAATGCTTTATTCATATCTTTGATACTGCCTGACAGAAGGCAAATTTATTCATTCTGTTGCCTGGCTGTGATAGAGAGCTTAAGTCCTAGAGTAAGTAAGATAAGTAGTTTGCAGAGATGCTGTTTTAAAGCCTCTACCTGTTTTTGGGCTGCAGGAGGACAGAGATGCCACCAGAAGTGGCCCTTTGGAGATCACCTAGCTCAGGTTCCCGCTCCAGGGAAGCCCCAGCACCAGAGTGAGAAACTTAGGCTGGTTCAAGGAACATCACTGCATGCAGGGATGGGGCCCTTCTTCTCGTTGGGAGATAAGTGTGGGCAGCTGGTTACCTCCTCTCTACTGGCACAGGGAGCCCCAAAGGCACCTCAGTGCCTCTGGTAGCCCTCTGGCCCTCCCATGGGCCACAGCTCCTCTGGCCACTGCATGGTGTTAGCCTGCACCCCGAGGCTGAAACGGGCCCTTGGCTGATTGGACCTCACTAGGCTTCTGGCAGAGTCCATGCACAGATCCACAGGATCCCCCTAGTGCTGAGGTTCAGCTGCTCCTCAGGGTGTCACCTGCCATGATTTGCAGAGGACACTCTCAGAGGTGGCACCCGTGTTGCTGAGGATGGCCCTGATGATGGGGCAATTTCCTTCTCGTCCTTCACTGCTTGGAGATGGATGTCAGCAGGATGGGCTGCCAAGAGACTCACACAGTGCTCCCCATGCCCTCCCTTCCCTAGGGGTGGGGAGAACATCAGTCCTTCCCAGGTGTCAGGAACCTCCCCTGAACACCAGTTTTTCACTGGTGTTTTTCCAATTTTCAGTTTTACAGTTTGGGTTTTTTTTGTTAGTAAGTGATGTGACACATACACAGTGGAGATATTACAAGCTGTAAGGTTTTATGGTGTATCAGGAAAGGAAGAAAGCAGATCTAGCTGTTGGCAGCAAGTATTAAAAATGAAGCAGGCTTAGAAAGGATTATTTTTGCCTTTTTATTTGGAGAAATAACCTCTCTTTAAAAGTTAGTTAGTAATATCCCCCATGACTATACATTTATCTCTACCCCTAATAAAGGATTTTATCATTAATACCCATGAATTTTCACTTACATTATAATCCAATCAGAGGCAAATCTCCCCCTTTAAATGCAGAGTGTTCAGCAGAACGGGGACTCTTGGATAATTTGTTGAGTAAGATGGCTCAAACACAGCAGAGCGAGTTTAATTTTCACTAGACTCTCTGGTGGGGCTGAAGTTGCCTTTTGCTGTATGTTTTGTGTTTTTGTACATACATCGTGGAGGGGTGGAAAAAACTGATTGAATACATTGGGCAAACGTGGAGGCTGAGGGGTTTGTTGGGTGTGGGGAAGGAGCTGATTGAGGAGCAGTGGGTAACAGGGGTACCCAGGGAGAGCAGGCAGACCACAGCTGAGCCAGAGACTTGTGGAGAGGAGAAGAGAGAGCTCTCTTGCCCTTGATTTGGCTTATCTTTCCCTGGGGCTTTTACCCACTGAAACCAGTACTCAGCTTGCCAGCCTTATTTCTACTTACACTCAGCTGAGTTTTGGGTTTTCTTTCAATAAATGCCAAATGATTCTAAAACTCACTTGTGCAGTTTCAGAGTGGTATTTTTTTCCTCGATGTGACTGTTTCTCCCCAGTTATACAGATTATAGCAAGTCAGTGAAATAACTCCAGGATTCACTTAATGACACAACAGCCTAAAACTGCTTTTTTTTTTTTTTTTTTTTTTTCCTGTCATGTGCCACTGTGGCATTTCTGATGTTTGAATCTTGAAGTGCAGCTGCCAGAACAGTCAAAGCTGGGTGAGCTTCCCTCACCCAGTTGGGAAGGTGAGGAAAATGGTGGGAGCAAAGTCTATCCCAAGCAATAATGTGACACTGCTGTTTCTTACAGTTTCTAGCAGTTCAAGCATAGTGTAGGACCTGTGTAATACGTCCCAGTCTCAATTGTGGCTCCTAAAGTGGTGACAGAGGAGAGGAGTAAATGCCACTCAAAGAAATATCTCCTTTTATTAGGGCTTGACTTGCCCATCCCTGAATTAGGGAAATCCTTGCAGAGCCATGTTCCAAGCTATTCCCTTCCTGCATTACCCACTGGTCAAGGAAGCAGTGGCAGCCAGCATGGGGCAGCAAATCCACTAGCCCTCTCTGAAGCTCAGGAGGTCACAATTTCCTGAAGTGTGGCACTCAGGTGTACTTTAAAACCCTTGGAAGATGAAGGGAAGAGCTGAGTGAGGAACCATGAAGCAGCAGGATCTTGGGGAGAGAGAATCCCTGCAGTGAAGTCACTGGGTGTGCAGTCAGAGCTGCTGTTGGAAGCTGCAGTCACAGTCTGGCTGGGTAAAAGCTGCACTCAGAGCCTGCAAACTGATCCCTGCAGTCAAAGCTCAGCAGGGAATAAGCAGCAGTCAGAGGCTGCAGGGGAAACCCACAGCAGGAGCTGCTGCAGCCAGAGGCAGGGAATGGTTGGGGTCAGCATGGCTGAGCTGTGGAGAGGAATAAACCAGGGCCCTTTTCATGCTGGGATAGACAAGGAGTCTGTGTCTGGGCTCATTCCTACCCTCTCACAAGAGGGCTGCTGCAGCATCCCATTTTCTTCTTGCATTTAGGGCGTGCCTTAAAGCCTCTGGTGCCTAAAGAGGGCAATGGAATGCAAAGCAAACCTTGCCCATAAGCACCTGATTCTTCCTGCAGCTCCTCTTGAGGGTCTGTGCCTGGAGGAGTGTGGCAGTTGAAGGTCTCCATTCATACAGAATCTCTTGGGTTATCTTGGGAAGGAAAAAGAAAACTGTATTTTCCTGCTAAATCACAAAAGCCTAAAGATGTGCACTGAAATGGTCCCATTGCCACTGAAGCTCGGGGCAGGGATTAGAATTAGAGATTTACCAGGTCACCTAACATATTCCTCCTTTCAAATTGCTTGTGCCATGCTGATGCCTCTTGGTTTGCAGCATTCAGAAGGGCCCTGTGCTGGGCTGAGGGCTGGTGCTGTTTTACATAATGGGGTCAAAATTACACACGGGGAGAGCGTTTAGCAGAAGGTAAAAATAAACCTGCTAAATGTTTGGATAAACCTGTAGCTGCTCAAACTGCTGATGGCTTGATTATTTGTCTTTGTCTACTTAAATGCTGGGTTTTTTTAATCTTTTGCTACCAAATGACTGATCTCAAAGAGGCTTACAGTAAAAGAAATACATATTTAATTTGGAAAAAGTCTTGCAGGGAGGAATGTATTTTTGCTGGTTTGCACAATAAAAAGAGCAAACCACTTTTCATTCTTGCCTGATTTCAAAGACAGAAAATTGTCATTTTGCCATGAAAGGCTGTTTTTGCTGACACAATTGGTAGTTTAGCTCTGCTTTGATTTCCTATTCTAAATATGTTGCAAGATTATAGGGTGCATCCCAAGAAATATTCAGCTTTTTTTTTTTCCTTTTGAATTGCTTAAAAATTAAGATAATGATTATGAACATGGCATAAGTCTGTGCAAGATGTATTTTGTTTCCCTCTCCTTGACACTCAGTGTGTGTACTCTTGAGATGATATTTTATTACAGGACATCAATTCCAGGATGATAGTTTGAGTTATTAGTAATGAATTCAAAACTGAATGTAAGACCAGAGTCTCAACTGGTGTAAGTCAATGTCATTCCATTGAAGTCAGCAGAGGCATGCCAGTTTGTCTGAGATGGAGATGTTTTTATTTTATTCATCTGTCCATAGCACAGAGCTGGTTTTCCCACCACAGGTAAAATTTATATGTATATGAGGAACAGAAGAGGGGGTCAGTCATTTAAAATGGTGAGGGAACTAAAAAAAAACAAAAAAAAACCAATTTAAATACTTGCCCCTCCAAAACAGGCAGAGACAGCTGACTGTGATTGTTGCTAAGAAATCTCCATACCATCTAATGTATGGCTAACTGTGTATTTCCTCAGTGGCTAGCCAAAAACACCTTGCTATGGAAAACATCACCCATTTCTGCTTCAGCTGGGAGCTGGTTTGGGACAGGCTGACCCTCTCAGTAGTTTCCCTCAAATCACCTTCCCAGTGGGCACAGCTTGTGCTGCTCAGCGTGGCCACAACTACTTTTTTTTTTTTTTAATTGTAAAGGTATTGCTGAGGCAGCAGCAACTACTCAGGTCTCCCTCCTCCCCAGCTGTGAGGACCTGTGACAGAAAGTAGATGCACTACACTTTCTTACTTTGCCAGTTTCTCAGTCATTCAGAGATAAGAATTATTTTTTACAGAATGAACACATATTTTTCTTAAATCTCATTTGTACAAATGATGAATCTGTTTTGGTATTTCCACAATTATCCTTGCAAAGGAAGAAAAGACAGGGGCATACATCCAGTAAGGGAGGTTGGGAGCCTGAGAAATACTATTGGATTATAACAGGAAATGTAGAGTCAAGGTGGAGGTACTGCCCCATTGGAAATACCTCTATTACCATGGCATTAAATTAACCTTGAGGTTTCACAAGTTCATTACATGCAGCTGTTTATATTGGCTTTTTATGAGAGGTTTTATTCAGGGTGAAATCCATAACTGTAGTATTTTTACAGGCAAGGAACGCCTCATGGAGAGGGTTGGGGTTTTTTGCCTACTTATTGATGGCAAATGCTTGCAAAATGTGTTACAGATCGAAAAGTAAAAAAGTGCAGCTTTTGTTTATATGAAGTCACTATTGCAAATGTCATGTTTGCATATTTTGAAATTAAAAATCAATACACCATTACAATATCAAGAAAGAATATTTCACAGCATCTGTTGTAAAAAGGTTATGGATTTCCTCATTAGCAGCTGGCTTGGAATAGAGTAAGAAGGGATGGGGCTGTTGGCAGGGCACTTTGGGAATGCTCTGCTGAGCCCAGGGTTTGGAAAACAAATACCCAAATACCCCTCTGCTTTTGGGAGGTTAGTGCCTTGCATATCCCCTTCTCAGGCCAAATCAGAGTTGCTTATTCTTGTTGTACTTTATGTATCAGGTAGAGGATTAGTATTTTTTTTTTTTTGAAAGAAGCTAGTGATGCTAATTTTCCAGGATAGAGTTAGAGGAATGAATCTTAAATCCATTAAAAAAAAAAAAAAAGACTGTGAATGAAAATGATAAAACTTAAAGCCTCTTTCTTTTTTTCTTGTCTTTGGCCAATCAAGGCAACTTAGTCATAAAAAGGTGTTTTGCTTTTTGTATTCTGCTTTCCCAGAGTTTTCCTGTGTGCCAATGGATAGGCTGGTGAGAATCTGAATCCTACCTGCAGCTGTTCAGTGTGGTGGGTGCAAGGGCATGCTTTTATTAAGAACATACACAAATAGCCCTTTTAGCAAAAGAAAACCAGAACTGCTTGCTGGGGAATGAATTCCTCTTCTTGAGCCAAAGCCACTGATAATGTATTGAAGTAAGGATTTCCTTGTTGTTACAAGAATGTTTTTTGGTGGTCAGCATAAGATTTATGCTGTGATTCACCTATTCATGTCTTTGATTTTTAGGAACACAGCTTTTATACGTGATGTGCCCCTAAACACAGATTTGACTAGCCCTAAGTTCCTTGTTGAATGAGTGTGTGTGTGACTAATTCACTGTCTGGGACAGAAGCAGACTGTTCTCTTCATTAATCACAGAGGCTCCTTATTGGCCACCAGTTCCAAATGATCTCATTTTTGTGCATTTCTTTGAAGTTTCTGGAATGAGCCAACACACAGAGATATCTGCAGGCTGTGTTGGATTAGGTAGCAGTTGGACAGATAAGTTTGTAGCACAGCATCTTCTAGAACTGATCTGGGGCTGCAGTCTCACCTATCTTTCTTTCCAACCACTACGTATTTTATCAGCCTTCACCAATTTTATAAACTCTCCCAGGACCAACTGCCCTCTTTTTATGTTGGTCAGAGATCATTGTGGAGATTAAATGAGAGAAAAGGAAAACCAATCAAATAAAATACTTGGGTAGTGTCTTGGCACTCAGGCTTGCAGATTGAGAACTTGAAGGTTTTCATGTATTTTATTTCTAAAATTATTCAATGAGACTATAAGAAAAGTGTAAGAGTTGGAGCAGGTTGTGTTCTTCAGAGGACTGACACCTCAGCCTGGGGTATTTTTGGCTTGTTTTTTGGGTTTGGCCCTTGCTTTTGGTCCATGGTCCTCATGCTATGGAGTTGTGCTGGCAGGCAGAGGAGCAGGAACATCTTCCCAGTCCTTCGGAGATGTGATGGCAGTGAAGCCACATCTTCAGTCTGTACCATAACCATTATCCTACCTTTCTGGGGGGCAGGAGAAGAGGACATAAGTGATTATATACCCAACTCAGTCACGTGCTTCCTTATCAGGCAGTTTCAACCAAAAAATCCCTAAACTCGGCTGTCATTAACTTTGTATTTCTGGAAGATTAAAAAATGTACTAAAAAAAAAAAACAAACAAAAACCAACAAACCCAAACATGAAAGAACAAGCATGCAAATACATTTTTTAAATATACTTTCAAAAAGCCCCAAAACCTAAGCAGAAAAGGTGAATTACTACTTCAGTGCTGGAAGACAGTAAAAAGCACGGTCACATGAACGGTGTTGTCAGCACAGAACCCCTTGAAGGGAGAGAGTTTGGTAAAATGCAAATGACCATTACTCAAAAAGCTGCTGGAGAGATAAAGTGACTGCGTGTGCTGGGATAGATGGTGGCTGGGTAAAGATCTATTGTGCTGTGAGTCGTGTGGCAATAAAAATGGACAGATAAATGCGGGTCAGCAGAGAAGATAAGACAGGCTATATAATGCCGAGCCACCTTCTGAGGGAATATATAAAACCACAAGAGCCTTTGCAACAGATGACATGAAAACTTACAGCACTGGTGTTTTCCACACAACAGCAGCGCAAATCTTTTTTTTATTAACTAAGTTGAACTTTAAAATTATGTTATGACCAAAAATCAATAAAGAGAAACTGATTTAAGTTCATCCGAGTGTGAAGGGGTTTATTACCAGTGCTACATCACTCTAATGATGTACTCTTAAAAATTTGGGTTTGTGATATATTACATCTATTATTGCTAAAAGGATAAAACTGCAAAGCAACAGTGGACATTAATAAATCAATTTAAAGAAAAATGGGCAGGTAGCCAGGGGAAAACGAAATCCAATTTGCAGTTTTTAAACACTGTGCAATTGTAATGTATGCAAATGACACCCACGTCAAGGCTCTGGGTTTTCAGTTGCTAATGGGATTCTCTCCTTTTGTTTGTTTGGCCTAGGATAATCCTCCTTGGAAGCTTGAGCTGTGAGAGTGCACTGATATGCAATATTTCTACAGCTAATTTTCTCACTTAACCTTCTAGATAGATCCACAGTATAAAAACAGCCCACAGGGCTTTGTTGATCAGGTGGCATGAAGCATTTCTCGGAGTTGTTAAAACACAAAGCATCTGTCTTGCTGTCTCTGTTTCCATCCTTGTCTTGGCTTCCAGGCCGGTGCCGTGCCGAGAGGTGCTGAAGTGGTGCTCTCTTTCTGCTCCTTAACACGAGGGTTAAAGTACAACCTGTGCTGCTCTGGTTTTGAACAGTAGCTAGGAGAAAGTTTTCAAAAGCATACCAAAAAATTTCCTTGTGCTCTCCACCAAATTTTATAACCAAAATGGGTGTAGCAATGGAGTGCATTTTTGGCAAAGCAGACTTTGAATTCCTATTGGAAAGCTTTCATTGCTGTGTCCCCTGATGCTGTCTGCTTGCAGTCTGCGCTCTTCACAGAGAATTACAAAAGATCCTCTTTGCCCGTGACCTTTCTTATTCTAATGGCATCTGACAGTGAAAAATGCTAGGATTTTCAAAGGAGCCTGGGAATTTAATTGGACATCCACCTCTTTAAAACTCCTTCAGCGAGCCAGGCTTATTTATTTTTATTAATATGCTCACAACTCTAGGAAAGAGCAACAGCCAAAACCAACCCGTGTCCCTGATTACAGAGAATTTGTGAAAGGCAGGGATTGAAATGAGGTGTTGGTGAATAAATGTGCTTTTGTCAGCCCTGCTCTAGAAACTCTTCAATCTGCGTTAAGTCCAGAGGATTCTTCATTAGGGCACCGGTGTAGGGGACAAGTGACACCCTGGCAGTGGCAGCGTCAAGCTCCACCTTGATTATTTCCTTACGATCACCGTACCAAACGTGCTCGGATCCAGGAAGGGAGGGGTGAGGTTCCTACTCTGTTTCTCCACCTCCTGAGGGGAGATGCTTCATCCCAGGTGGGTCCTGCTCTCTTGTGCACGTGCTCACCCTGCAGAGCTGGCAGAGATGAGGAGCTCTGAAAACAGTTTTGCCCTTTTTTAATGCCCGGGTTGCGAGACAGGTCTGTCGAGTGTTTGTGTCTGTATTTGTTATTTGCTGAGTGCTGGCCAGTATTTTAAGAGGTCTCAGTGAAATTAAATTTTTAAGAGGTTGTTTGTGGGTTTTTTTAATAGCATGTAGTGCCCAAGGAATGTGTCTTCAAATTAGTGTCTGTAGTGTCCTCCAACTGCTCCCTCTAAGCTTGGGGAAAGCTGAATAAAACATAGATGAAAACAATTTGGAAATTGTTTTCAGCACCAAATAGGACTGGGATCTTTGCTTTCTCTCATGTAATCTCAAGCTTGTTAGCAGCCACTTTAACTTCTTGTTAAATCAGTTTTTAATTTCTTATGGACTTGCACATAGCTAATGTAAAGTACAGACTCTGGGAACAGGGAAGTGAAGATGTTTCTGTATTCGGGAGTTGGCTGGAGTGGTGATTTTTGATAGCCAGGGGCTCAGGCTACCACAGTGTGCAGATCACCTTCAGGAAGCTGGAAAGGTAAAGGCAAGCCAGCAGTCAGCAGAGACACGGCAAAGTTATTGCAGGAGGATCACTACAGTGATACTTGAGCGCACGTCTTTATTAATATTGAAATGTCAATGGTATTTTTAGCCCAGCGTTTATTACCCCTTTGAGCAGGGTGCCTAAATGAATCCAAATGTCTTGATAGATGTCTTTCCTTGATGCCTGCCCCAGAATAGTTGAGAACCAAACAATAATTACAATCACTTCTATACAGGCAAGAGAATCATAATCTTGGATCTTGCAATTTTCTTCTGTCTTTAGCTATCATACGAGTCTGTCATTCTTACAAGTTTTAATTTCTGGCATCTGCTTGGCAGGGGTAAAATTAGCTTAATTGCTGTTAGATTTTTCAGGAAGTCTTCCAAGCGTTACTCCAGCAGACAAATTGTGTTTGCCTCTCCACAAACAGAAGCAGCGATAGTACGTGTCCCAGAATGTATTACATCCACTTACCAACAATTTCACAGCCGGAGCACAGACAGAGCTGGCACTGGAGAGTGGCAGCAGAGTTATCAAGCAGAAAACTTCCCTGTGAGCGGTGATCTCCCATGATTATGGAGTCAGGGGAGGTGTTTGAATGGATTAAAGTGGGATGACACCACAGGTGATGGAAGTGCTCGCTCCCTACTGTGTTTTCTATCAAAACTCTGTCTGGTGAAACATTGGGCTGCAGCTTGCAGGCAAGAATGAAGGATGAATGTGGAGCCAGTCTTTCCCAAACCTTTGGGATTCTGAAGCCTCTCAGGGGCCCACTAGTGAGAACACAGTAAAGAGCACGCTGAATGTGTCCATGTAGGAAGAGGCAAACCACCCATCTACAAGAAAATTGAAGCAAATTATTTATGAACTTCACACGAGTTAAGCCTTTGTGAGGAGGAATGCTTGTTGCCATTTCAGTTCAAATTACTAACATGGGTGGTGGTTTCAAAAAAGGGATCTGAGTCCCCAAAATCCTTGCTGTGGTCTCGGGCATGGGGTAATTGAAGGAATAACACAAAGGGATGTTGCCACACGTAGGGTTATTTGTGTGCTGCCAGTGCTACCTGCTCTGTGAGGATTTAATGAGACAAAGAATGTGAATCTCAAGCCTAATCTATGTTTTTCAAATACTAAGTGAAAAATAGATCTAAAAGCGCATGAGGAAGTAATTTTATTGAACTGGCAGTTTCTGTTTGTCTCTTGTTGTGCCTGGATTGTTTATCCACAAAGATTCGTTTATTACTCTTTTTAATGATGGAAATTTTTCAGTCATGAGTCTCTTTAACAAATATAATAAAAATAAAACCTATGTTATTCAGTGGTATGGACAGGGCTTCAATATTTTCTTGTTTCTCATAATCTAGGGATTCAGCTTCAGGAAAACATAGTTGAGCTGGGGAGAGTAAGACTTCTGTAATCTGACCTAAAGCTCACCCTTTGCACTTCATTCAGTGCATCCACAGTCCTGTGCTGTGTGGGCTTGCAACTGATTGACACATTTACTTTCATTCAGTGTTTTGTAAATCCTGCAACACAATTTGTACCGATGTCCTAAAGATGTATTCTAAGCATTGACTGAGCTTTTTCAGTTTTGTGCATCGTGTTTCTTGTTCTGTATTTCTCTTGAGCATTATTTTGAGTGTCATGTGATGCTGTCTGTCCAGCTGCACTCGCCATGCACTATGCTGTGTTCCTCTCCTGATGCACAAGATTTTTGACTTCTCCCAAGACCTGTGCATGAAACCTTAATTTCAGTGAAAAAAGGGCAGCATTTCTGGTGTCTAGAATGAGGCTGCTCATTATGCCATCTTAAAAAAATCCAGGTTCCAGGGAATTCAAGTAACTATGGCTGTATTAGAGAATCTGTTAGGTTAGTCCTTACTTCATCAGTCCTTCCTCTATAAACAGAGTGCCTAAAATTGATGATAAAAGGCAAGTATCAAAAATGGTGAGATAATTACCTCGAGCAAGCAAGAGAAGAGTTGCTCTGCATTATGCAGAACTCTGACTTGATAAAGACTTCACTTTTATGTGTTTGTTTCTGCAAGGGCATATTGAGTGAGAATTAGATGGAGCCAGTTTGGCTGGGTTTATATTGGCAGGAGATAACAGCAGTAGATGAGAAACATGTTTGTCTGGGCCAGAAACCTGGTGTTGCAGAGAACAGTCCAACAATATTCACTGATGTCCAGTTTTCTTGGCATAAACTGGTGCAATTCTTTCTTTTGAGGTACCTTCTGCTTCCCCTGGTAATTTAGCATGATTGCATAATGATAGCGATTTAGTGTTAGCAGACCCTTAAGTTCAAAGCCATTAGCTGCAATGAACTTGAGATGGAGTCAAGATTTATTTAATCTGCATTCTGCCAAAACTAGGAGGTAAAACCTGACATCAGTCAAATAAAGCATTGCCACTTGTCAGATTAAAAACCTGGTGGTTCTGGTTGATGGGTTAAACTAGGCTGCTGATTTGGTCACTTCCGAAAGGACGTGTCGTCTTGTACTTGAGGCATCCGAAAAGCTGTAGATGTCATCCCTCCGAGCCATAAAGCTTTCTTCTGTCTCTTTTACAGCCTCTCATAAGCCCTTCAAAAGTTCCTCAAGCTTGTGTAGTTAGAAGTCTCTTTATCTGTCATTTTGTTTGAGTTTAAATACTTTGTGGAGCCGTCAGATTTTCCACCAAACGTTTGGGATGTAAATGTGCTTTTGTAACCTGGGATAGAAGGAACTGGAGTTCCAGTTTCTGGCTTGCCTCATATGGCAGCTTTTAATGGAGTTTTTTCTTCCCTGGGACTACACAGCTTGTCATTTCCCTAAGAAATTCCCAGGCTTCAACCTGTGATATTTCAAGTGAATGTTTGGTCTTTGTTGAAGTAAGTCCTGCCAGCCTTAAGCAAAAATGGGGTCCTGCAAGTGGGCAGTTCTTCTCCTGGCATTTTGGTGCAGTGGTTTATTGGTGAATGTGGAGGAAATAAGGAGTGGTGAGTGTCTGGCTCCCTGGGGAAACCCAGGTAGGAATCACTGGGCTCAGGACCTTTGATTGGAAATTCCCAGCCCTTAAACACTGACCTCCAGGCTGAGCAGCGCCTTCCAGAGCCGCACAGATCAAATCCATTTGCTGGTTTTGGTGCAAGCACAAAGGCTTCGTCACTGGAATGATGAGAAATGGACTTCTGAAACACAAAATAGCAGCACCTGCCATTGCCCTGACCCTCTGTCTCACCTTCTACCCTCACCCCCCTCCAGTTTTATAGCACAATAAAGCAGATGTGCAACATACAGTGCCTGGCTGCTGCTTTAAATATAGTAAGATATTTTAAAGAATTTATAGTTATGTCTTTAATTACCTATTACCTTTCCCAGTCCATCATTAATTATTTTTCAAGCTTGCAAACTGGGAGGATAAGAGCCAGCAGTGTGTCTACTGCCTGCCCTGGCATTGCAGGAATAGTTTTGGTGTCTTACACACCATGTCTGTTTGCATTTCCCATCTAGTTTTTCTTCCCTCCATGTTGAGCAGATGCTGCTGGTGTTGCAGATATTTTTCTTTGGGTTTTAATGTGTTAGGACATCTCTCAGAGGACAGGTGTGTGGGAAGAGGCATTTATACTAGGGAAGAACTGTACCTTCCTATTTAACGCCTGGTCCTTGAGTTCAGCAGCTCTTGAACTGTAGTATTCAGTAACAGGGTCTGAGTGTCACATTTAGCAAGGTAATATCTGAAGAATGTTGTTGAAAGCAAAAAAGAAATTGGCAAGAATGGTGCAGTTGGTTGCTTTTGTCCAACGTCTGTTGACATAGGTGATGTTGTTTTCGCCCAAAAGAATAAATTGAAAAAAAGGAAAACAGAAGGCAAAGTCTTTACTAATCTACACAAAGTCTCTCGTGGGATCTATGAAGGCATTTTGCTCCTTTATGTGTGCAAGAAAAAGGCAGGAATTACTTCTGTGTGGGTATTTTTTAAACTGGTACTGCATGGCAGGAAAGCAATTATCATTCTGCCTTGATCCTGGGGCTGTGTGATGCCTTGGCATTGAGCCAGAGCCAGTCCTGCCAAAATAACCTGGCTGGGACACCAAAGGCAAGGCCTGCAGCATATCGTGGAGCAAGGAGCAGCTTGGCGTGGGGATGATTGAGTGATGAGGACTCTGTGCTTGCAAACATCCATCCTGGCACGGTTCATAGCTCCCATGTCATCTGTGCCCTTGCTGCTCTCTCTTACTCTGCTGTCCCTTTGCCTGAGTGCTCGTGCAGACTGAGGTGGACTTGGCGGGTTGGTCCGGGGACATTATCTGTGAGCAGACACTGCCAGGCAGACTGAGCGAGCTGCAAGTCTGGGAGCAGGAGAGCTCCTAGGAGAAGTTTGTCTGGCAGTTCAGGCTGCTTCCCATGGTGTATCTGCTGGAACTCTGCCCTGGGCAAGGCTTTGTTGCCACCCGAGCTCTGAGTTGCAGAAGTGGCGGCGCAGCACAGGAACTCTGTGATGGAGGTTTTCAAGCCTTATCTAATAAGGTCTGTGGGTGACAGTTGATTAAATCACAAGCCTAGGGAAATAAAAATATAATGGCTGCCTGTAAACAGCATCTTAAGTTAATTTAAAATTTTCTCCTAAGATAATCAGTGTTTATTAAAAGAAGACATAGGTAGCTGTCCCTAAGACCTTAGGATAGTGCCTGTGCGCTGTCCACAACACTTCTCTGTGGCTTTGTTGAAACAACAGAATACAATAGATGCTGTTGAGGTATATTAAAAAATCTCCATGGTTATATTCTTTTCGTTAGATGGGCTTAGAAACATGGAACCTGTGGCAATAACTGTGCTCTGGTTCTGAATAACAACCAGCAATCCTGGAGAAATGCTTGGTTGGCATCTGCACGGGTTTCTGCAGGTCAGCCAGATCATCTGATACTGAACTGCAAACTCTAAAGGAAACCAGTCCTCAAGTATGTACTGTTTATTGATCTAGTACATTATCTAGTTCTGGAATACAAAAGCAATGAAGAAATGAGGAAATTCAGGGCTTTATCTCCAAGGATGTGTTTGACATCAGCCGTGTGTCTCATTTGTGCTGTGGTGAACACAGGCAGAGCCAGCCAGCCAGTCACATGCTGGTGCCATTCTTTCCCTGAGAGAGAGAGAGAGAGACAGTAAGAGAAAGCTCTGGTATTTTAGGGAAAGTGGATGTTTACAGTTTAGTGCCTCCCATTTTTTGCCTTGAAGATCACTGGTAGAAGGATTTTTTTAGAGCTGTCCCTTTGTCACATCAGAACCGTGTTCACAGAGCGTACTGCATTGCTGAACCCCACGAGGGAGTTGAAGGAGTCTTGAGTATTGCTTTCTCTTTTTTAGTTTGTCATAACCTTAACGTAATTTGAAACATGTCTCTGTATTTTGTCAGCTATGTAAGAATGTGTATTTGTCACAAAGTCCTATTAATATGAATACCCTCCCTTTCCTGTTTGATAGAAGGCAAAATTCCAGTCTGAGTTGTGTTCCTTCTCTATTCCTGTGAGTTAGTTAAAATAGAGGAGTTAGCATAATAACTAAATTAATTACGGTCAGTTTATCTGATACCCAGATGAGGTCTGCAATGCTGCAGCTGCTTTGTGGCTAAAAACACCAGGAAATGTGGTTGTTGTGTGTTTTGCAGTGAGTTTCCTAACATCATTGTGTTTATTTCTCATTTACTTAATGGAAATACTTAAATCTGAACAATATGTGTAATAACAGATCCTGCCTTGCTTCAGAGCTTAGCAAAAAAAAAAAAGGAGGAAGTCAGGCTGAAAAACTTGGTCCAACTACTTTTTTTGCTCTTGAGAAGTTTGGTCCAAGGACTTTTCAAATCATGACTAGAATCCAAATGAGTACTGTGAACCTCTGTGCTGAGCAGCCATCTCCTGTGTCTTCCACAGTTATTCTGGTATTGTTCTCAAGTATGATTTCATACATTCTAATGGGGGAAAACAACACACTCTGTTGATTTTTAGCGTTTTAAGGTAATTTGATGTAGTAGGAGCTGCATGTTGATCAACTGATGATAAAGAGGGGAGTTAATCAACAGCCATTAGGTACTTAAACATTATAACAAGTGAAGAACAATTTGTGGAGGGAATCAAGAGTTCTCTTTGTTGTCCTTTTTCATTTGTTTTAATTCTGGCTTCCTGTAGTTGCTTATTTGAGAGTAAAACAAACATTGTAGGTGAGACTAGTTTGCATTAAAAATCATACAACCTGAAAATCTATTTTGTGCACATTGCAGAAAAATATTCCCCTTAACTAAATGAGCAATTAGTGTTTACCAATGTGGAGCTCTGATATTTCAGTTGATTTAATGCCAGAGAGAGGTTAGGTGTTCTCCACTTCTGTTTGTCTTGGGGAGAGGGGGTAGTGGGGGTGACAGCAGTCTCGTGGGGACAGCAGTGAGTGGCACAGGAGATGCCACAGTGGGCAAGTCACTGTTTCAAGGGAGACCTGGTGCCCTCTGCTGCAACCACAGCCACCCCTGACACCAGTGGGTGCAGCTGCAGAGACACAAAGTGTTTCATGCTCAACTGCTTGGTGCTGGAAAGTGTGAACCCACCCCAAACCCCTTATTTGCTGCAGATCCAGCAGGGTTGTGTAGCTCGTGTTCTTGATGCACTTTGAAACTGCAATCTACCATTTCTGTGGAGGCAATGCACGCTTTTGAAAAACGCTATTTGGTTTGCCATTTACTCAGTCTTGAGGGAAAATAATGGTATTTTTAGATATTCAAATGCTTTTGGACTAGACCCTGTTTTATTCAAAGCTTGTTGAAAAAAACCAAGATGGGGCAATCAGCTAGCAGGGAGTAGGCAGGAGGAGAGAAGTAATTTTTGGGCTTTTGTATGTTTTTGATAATAGGAAACCAGTGATTTAACATGACCTGGAATCACATAGCATAAAAACAGATCAAGCAATCTTTTATTGGCTTAGTTATGTCACTTTTGTTGCTTTCTTTAGCTGTGCATTTGTACAAAGATTTTGAATTGAGAAATTGAGTTTGAGTGATGCTTTCCAGTGGTGTCGTTCAAAAGGGAGAAAATGAGAAATTTTGAAATATCTTAAAGCACAACAGGCTTCACTGCTGTGAGGGTGGTGGCATTGCAACTGCTGGGGAGAGCCCTCTTGGTCTCAGTGGCCTCTGGATTTCTCATGTGATTTACACAGGGAATCTTAGTGTAAGTGAAATTTATCTTTTACCCACGTATTTTCTGTTCCTTGCTCTTCTTTTGTTTCTCTTTTGTTTCTCTTTTGTTTATCTCTCTCTCCTATATTTACTGTCAAATAAAACCCATGCTGTTGTCACTGGCATATGGTCTTGTTTGCACCTTAATTTGGGCAGAGGCATTTCTAAGAACTTTAATAACCGGATCATGACACAAGGGCGAATATGTTCCTATAAGATGAACACTATATCAATTGGAAGGAAGAGTCAAGGATGAAAATGTCCTTTCACATACCCAAGACCCTAAAATCTCATGGGACCAGATGTGCAGGCACCCAGGTGCACGGTGGCTGCCCAGGAGGTGCAGTGAGGTGCTGGAGCCTTGTGCTTTGCAGACTTTGGGAATGTCCTGCCTCCAGGAAATGCTGGAGCCGTGCTGTGCTGGACAGAGAGCATTTCACCCAGCCCTCCATGGCTGCTGCCTGTGCTCTCTCAGTGCAGACTGGTCTAAAAGGAAGTGTGGAGACCTTCTTGAAGAGCTGTGGGGAGAGAGGAGCACCTCAAGGTATCCATGCTTGGCTGAATCCTACTGGCAGCACGTTTTCCCCGTCTTGGAAGAGCAGGGAAAGGTGAAGGAAGGAGCAGTGGACCAGGGGACTTGTGAGTGTTCATTGCCTGTTTCGGTCGGTTTTGTGTTTCCGTGGCAACACACCCTGCGTGGCTGCAGATGCGGGGTGAAATGACACCTGCTGTGTCCGGGAGGGCCTGGGAGGAAAACAGGTTCTGTGAGGCAGGTCGAAAATCAGTCAGCTTGGGCAGCCTGGGCTCTGAAATTAGATTGTGTAACAGACATAGGGAGGCAGAAACCCGGGGAGTAGCAGGAGCCTGCTGTTGGTTGGGTTTTAGGTCAAGGGAGACAAGAGGGGAAATGCTGAGTAAAATAATCTAATTGAGCTGATTTTTGTATGGAATAAATGAAAGTGCTGCTTTTAATGGAGACTGTGAAGGGAACTGTGGTGATTGAGGGCTACCAATGGAGCACATCTTGTGGAAGGGGGTAATATTTGAAGGTAGATAGTACAGAGAAAATGACCATAGCTCTTTGGGGCTGCACTTTCCTTTTCCAACTGCTTGTTTACTTTTTTCCGGCTACTATGAGTCAGTCTATTAAAGGTACTGCTGTGTTTAGTATTGGGCAGAAGCTGAAAACCTCAGCACACAGTCCTGAGTTCAGACTGAGCAGTTACTCAGCATCCATTAATTCACTTAAACAAAAGCTGGAGTTTGAAAATTGCCCAGCTCTCTGTTAATAAGGATTTTTGAAAACAGAACTCTATTCTGGTGCCGGAACAGACATTTATCTCATCTGAGACTGTTCCAAATGGTTTTTTTCCCCAGCAGCATGATACAGGAGAAGGTAAAAGCCTGTGCTTGCAATGGGTTGGAGTGGGATGAGCAGCTCAGCAGGACAGTGAGGGAGGTCCTGTTGGAGGCTGAGCTTTCCAGCCCCTGAACGGTGGGGCTCTGCACAAGGAGACGAGCCATGAGCCCAGTACTGCAAACCCAGGCAGCTCCAAAATTCCCTGAAAAGAGCCCGTGGGGACAGCTGAAACCACTGCTGCCTTGCAGGAGAACTTTTGGATCTGCCCGTGTGCTGAGCTGGGAACGTGCCCATCTCTGTGCCACCTCAAGGACCAACCACGAGCACCCTTCAGTTCTGGAGGGAGCACTCTTGGTTCTCCTTGTGACAAAATGTTTTTGTAGTACTGGATAAGGCAGACCTGCTTCTGCCAGTGGCTGGGAACTCCCTGTGATGTGTTTGGTTCATGCCAGCTCCCTGGATGTGCCTGGAGGTCTTCTCACCAGTGAGCCTCTCTGCTCCTGTCCCTGACCCATTTGCCTTGTTTTCCACCCTGCAAGATCATGGATTGTGTGCCAGGTCCTTTTGCCTGTCATTGCTCTGCATTTCCAAATACTGAGCTGGCAGACTGGTAATGTTCCCCGAAATATTAATCCCTAAATCCCTCCTTACACCACTAAATCTGAAGCAATTACAATCTTTTCCTCTTCTCTGCTAATTATATTCATTTGGAAGCAGACGTAGCAGTCTCCAAGGACCATCCTTTTAATTTCCCTTCCACGTGCAGCAGTTAGCTGGGGGTTGTTACTGGCTGAAACAATGAGTGCACTGAACAGGTTGGAGTACAAAGTACAGCAAGAAAGTTGTAGGGCTCTAATGGTTGCATGGGAGGAGTTGTCAGCCAGGGTTTGACATAAACATCTTATTGTCAGGTAATCAAAGCCTGGGGAAGGCCAGCCCCTGGGGCAAACAATGGTAGAATTCTGCTTTATTCAGATTTTAAAGGATTTTTTTTTTTTCTTCCCCCCCGCCCCCAGTATATCAGATATGAGTCCTGGATTGCCCTGAGGAGACAGATGTGTGTTTTTTCAGGGCTGTACAGAGAATTCATATGGTGTAAATAATTTTTGTATTGTCTGGACTACTTGGTTTTTCATTGTAAAAGGTACACCTCTAGCCTTTTTAATGCCTTTTTTAAAAAAGTCTTTATCACTTGGCAGGGATGTAAAAAGTTAATAACAGATTTATAATTTTATTAGCATTTATGCTGCAAGCACTAGAGAGTTCCCCAACCCAAATTTAATGCATCCTTAAAGTCCTTTTTATTAGCTTGTTAATTCCCAGCAGTACCATTTTATGGAAATGCGAATTAAATTTTTTTTCTAGAGGAGAAACAGTGGTTTAGATCCAGATGATGAAAACACGGAGGTGTGGGTTTTTTGGGTTTTTTTTGTTTTTTTTTTGTTTTTTTTTACAGGGGGAGGGGATGATTCTTCCTTTTTATTTCTCCAAAACTGACTGTTTTATTGTAGCATTACAATTGCTTCTGACAGATATGGGTGACAACAGCAGGTGACAAGGAGTGGGCACCTGGTGTCATCCTCTCCAGCAGGGAGCCGTGACCAAGCCCTGGGCAGGCACGAGCTCTGTATGTGCACTGGGAGGGAATGACAAAAAGCCTCTTGGTGACCCAAACCTGCTCATTCCTTCTGCTTTCTGTCAGACTTTGTCACTTCCAAACACAGGTTGGGTGGGATTTTCTTTTTTTTTTTTATTTTGTAGGTCTGTCTGTTAGAGATGAGCTCCCTTTCTGATATGTTTATTTTGATAAATGCCCTTTATGTTAACATAAGACTTCAACTGAGTGTAACTTTTTCCCACTGAGGACAGAGAATTCTTTTAAAAACAAAACTAATTTCTTCATTCCTCTGGCACACTGAAAATTAAATTACTTTTGGGGAGGAGCCATGCATATATTTTAGTCTGTCCAAACTGTAGTGTTGTGCCCATGTTATTTTTTATTTTTCATTCATATAATGGATAATGTGGTGTAAATTAAAGATATATAGTGGCTGTTGCACCCCATATAAGCCCTCTTCATTGCTTGCTTAGTCATCCATCCACGATTCCATGTGGGAGCAACTGAATTTGTGGTTACTGCTCTGCTTTGCACATAGCAGGAGCAGATTCATGCAGTAAAATAGCTTTCAACTGTTTCCTGTATCACTAATTGCAATTTCTAGGGCCCCCTCTGTGACAGAGCGAACAAAATAGAGCTTTGAGAAAAACTATCATTAGCCTCGTGGATCAATATGGTTTAGGAAATACAAAACAACTTCAGTTGTTTAAAAATAGGAAGTGCCAGAGGGGGTTCCCACCACCCTGCTGGAAACAAATCACAGCATTGATCTGTCTGCAGTGTAACTGCAAAATTTGCAGAAAACAGGTGAACCAGCTGGGAATATAAATGGAGCCTCTCTGCAAGCCATGCCTGCCTCGGGGCTGGCCCTCCTGGGATCAGCTGTAAGTGAGACGGTCGCTGGAGGAGGAGGAGGAGGAGGAGGAAGGAGGGAGGGAGGAGGGAGGCAGGCAGGCAGGCAGGCAATGCCAGCCTGAGGATGCCTCTCCCTGCATAGCCCTGTAGTTCTCCTTCCATTTGTGGCTTCTTTTCAGCTCTCTCCCTGTCTCAGAAGAGTTTCTCGGGGAAGTCAGGAGCCGGTTTCAAGAAATCCACTCATGAGCACAGGACAAGTCATGAAAAGAGAGAAACCTCAGCTGGAATGACAGCAGAAGCCTCAGCCCCAGGTCAAGAAAAATGACAGGGAAAAGAAAAGGACAGTGGCCCTTTGACTGTTTAAAATACATGGAGTAGTTGTGTAGGGCTCAGTAAAGCATTTCTCAAATAATTTGCTTTGAGGTTTCTGAAATAATCTCTGGCAGTTTAATTTCTTATTTACTCGTCAAGGTTAAACTTTTCTCGTCCTGCTACAAAAGACATTTCCCCTTCTCTCCTTGCAAACTTCACCTCCAGAATGACTCTAGGCATCACTGACTCAGCCAGCACATCCTCCCTGCTTCGAGGAGGAGTTTAGAAATTTGGAAAGTTTGGAAATTCGGGGCTGGAGTGCGACCTTTCACACGTGGCAGAGCAGCCGAGGAAGGCCAGGAGCTGCTGCCTGTGAGCCTGTGTGGACAGCCAGCTGTGCTGGGGGCTGTTAACACTTGTTTGGTGCTCTCTTTAAGCACAGCGTGGCCAGAGCCCTCCCAGGATCACAGCCACGGCACTCCCCGGGCTTTTCAGGGATTAAGGTCTGTAGCCTTGCTTTCTGGTATTTATTAATGAATGATTTATGAAGGCAAGGCTTAGTCCTCCACCGTTAACTCCAGATCACATTGCATTCCTTCCCAGCCCACAGGGTTAGTTTTCAGGAGAAATGCAGTGAGGGTAGAGCAGCAGCAGCACTGATTTTGCTGCACCAATTTCGTTCCTGAGAATGAACGTGGGCAGCTGTAGGTGCCTAAAGAAATTTGAATCACCTGAGGGGTACTGGGCTCTTGTCTCTTCTTGACTGTAACCCACCAGAACTGAAGTTTCTTTCCCATGTATCAGGTTACTTCCAGGCAAGGAGGAATTTTTGAGTGTTTTGCTTGTTCTATTTCTATCTCAGCTTGCCAGTACTGATTCTGCTACTTAGTTTAACTGGTATTTTAGCTTGCCAGTAGAATCCCAAATTAAAACATCAGGGTGATGAAAGCCATCTTTGTCTTGACCAAGAAAGAAACTGTGGCATCCCAAGACTAAAAAAGTAAATTTCTGTGGGCTGAGCACATGTCTGAGAGAGTTTATTTACTGAAGCAGTTGCTGGCCAGTCCTCTGAACGCAGAATTCCTCCCAGTCTGGCAATGAATGTCAAACCAGGGCGTTAAATCAGCTTCTGGGGAAAATATCCTTGTTTGCTGCGAGTCTAGCTTGGAAAACCCTCTTTGCAGGGTACTAATTAATGGTTTTCAGTGAGGGTGAAATCAATTTCAAATTGCTGTAAAACTCTGATAAGCTCTTTAGAGCAAAAGAACCAAAATCTAAGTAAGCCTATATACAAAAACTAGAGAGGTTGACTTCAATTAGGTTTAAAAAATGCTGAAATATAATTTTGAGTACTAAGATAGCATGCCAGGATCCCTCTTTTATAAATGGGTGCCTCTAAGTGTGATTTAATCCCATCAGGAGCAGTCACTTGCAGCAGAACTGCCCCCTTTTAGTAGCAGGCTCTGCCCCAGACTGCTGACAACCTGACTGGTGGCAAGATGTTGCATGTTTGGGTGGCTAAAAATCCATAGGAGGAATCCAACTCCTCCTGTTTTTAAGATCTCCCTATATTACTGCATTTTAGGAATCACTAGGCTAAAGACACACAAGCAAGCATGACTGCTTAATCCCTAATTAACCCCTTTACTGAATCTTTATCGATTACAATAATATATTAGAGGGTTTCTGTGATTTCTCAAGCCATGCTTAAATTGTCAGATTCTCCTGCTATGTGTTCAGAGAGCTCATTGGCATTTGTGCAATAGAGAATAGCTGAGGGAAATGGTCTTCTGTCAGTTTAGAATAATTTACTGGAGCTGCCAGGGTTTGCATCTGAAAAAGACATCTTACACAACTGTTTCTTTAAATATACGTATTTATTTTTTTGTCATGCATGCTTTGTCCATGCTGTCAGCACGTTTTTGGATATTACAGCATGGTATTTCAAGACAAAAAGTCAGACTTTCCTACACCTCAGAAAGCTCCACAGTTAAGATTTGCATGCCATTCAGGGGAAATACTGTATGTGAGGCAGGACTTCTAGAAATACCAGGAATTCTAGGAATTGTAGAAATACCAGTAGTGTCCCAAAGATCTGGGCTTTTCAAAATGCCTGATGTAAAGACATCTGAGCTTGAAGACTCAGTTTTCATAGAGTTGTGTTAAAATATGAAATACTTACTTTTTCTTCACTTTTCCTTTGTTACCGAAGGCAAGCCTAATGAACGATGTAGTAAATTTCTTTCCTTTTCTTATTCTAAAATTTACATTTTGTCAGTTTGACCAGGGTTTTGCAGAGGAAACAACAAATACAGCTTTAGTGCAAGCACGTGGAAGGACACCTTGCTGTCCTGAAGGGGCCAACAACTGAGTCCGAGTTACATTGGGGTAGCTAAATTCCTCATTTCTCTTGGCCAGTCTCTGTTTCTAGTGCCTGTGATGCAAAACCACAGCCTTGCAGGGAGGAAATAATAGCCAAGATTAAATGTTTAGAGGATCCTCTGCAGCTGGGAGGGTGGCAGATATTCCTATTGGCAGGCTGATTATTGTAGCAGAGCACTGGAAGAGACAGGCGGTCCTGGTATTGTCAGTGATGGCAGAGCATCATCTGAAATATTCAAAGAACAGCTGTGGTGTTTTTGGCTGTTGCAATCTTGATTGTGTCAGCATAGATAGATTTCTTTCTGTTTTTCCTGGAGAACATAATAGTCAAATGAAACCTGGCTAACTACAGCCTTGGGGCTGAGTCGCTGTGCTCTACCTGAGATGTGATTGCAATTTTTGACAGGAAGACTAATGCATGTTTTATTGTTGTGTATTTAAATTTGATTTGGGGGTAGAGGGAGAGAATGTTTTATTAAAAAGAGAAGGAGAATAGCTTCTTTAAATATTTCCTGTTGCTCCTCAGGCAGGCTGTGGAAGAGAAGACAGGGAGATCAAGGCAGTGCTTTTCTTTTTCAGGGGGTTTGGGTGCCACAGAAGTGCTTCTGTAATAATTCCAACCCAATACAGACATAGATTAAACAAGGCAATGTAAGCTTAAATCAATCCTGGTTCAGCAATTCAATGAAGCTGTAAGTAAGCACTGGCTAAGTTACATCTATATTTGCAGGAACATTGTTTAAAATCACGGTGTTCTCCCATCCAAGCGGCTTGGATCAGATGAAAGGGTGTGGTGATGCTAATCTCTCGCTCATGAGGTTTGTGGCACTGATTGTTTGTGTTCACTGACAGCTGTGGAGAAAACCCCTTTGAGCTCCTAATTTGTGAACACACCTGCCCTGCTGGATGGGCAAAGGGAGCCTGAGATGCTGGTGAGTGCAGCAGGGAGTGTGGCACATGTCCCTTCTCACTCTGCCCGACCCTTGGCTCTCTTCTGCTCCCTGTAGAATAAGGATATGATTTACCCATGTGAACTCTTGGATGAGTCTTAGTTTTCACAGACTGAGCAGGGGGAGGTTACTTCTCCCAGGCAGCCTCAGAGGTCCAAGGTATGTGATGTTGACACCACCCAGTGTAGGTGTGCCCAAAGCCAAGCTGCTGGATGAGCTGGGGAAGTTCATGGGGATTTTGCAGAACAGCTTTTGAATTTGCTTATTCTTCTGGAGAGCATCTGGCTTTGGAGAAAAAAGTGGGGTTTGGGGCCTTACATACAAATAAGCCCTTTGCATCAAAGTTACACATGTAAGATGTGCAGTCTGTATATCAGGGACTGGTAAACAGCTCAGGATCCCTCCAGCACAGGATTTTTAATTTGTGATCTGTCATCTTAGGCTGCTATGTGCATTTTGTGAGGAGGTCCATAAAACACAAGGAAAAGAAGTTTGCTGTTAACAGACACACATTTTCTGTACACAATTGCAAGCTTTCACTGTGAAAATTCTAGAGCTCAGAAACTGAAAAAGATTAAATCTGCTCTTTTGGCAGCTCTGTCTTATATTGCAAACCCTTGTGACAGCCCTAGGCATGGAGAAAAAAAAAATAATAAAGGGAAATAATGGGCAAAGTGATCCCAACTTCACAGTTTGGTTCATATACGTTTGGAAACAGACTGTCTGCCTTGGAAATACACATTTTCAAGAGCTGAACATATGTTGGCATCACCCCAAATTATGGGAGGATTTTTATTTTTAGTTATGTGACAGTTCTGTAGGTCCAGTAAAAATAAGATAAAAATCCTGTTTGACTTGACAAGATGGGAGCCAGTGTAAACACATGAAGAGCTAGATGTGAGCAATGGAAGAAGATGCAGCTTCAGCAATTTACAGCTGGGTTCTGCCACCAGTTGGGTCACCCTCAGGTCTGCAAGCAGCTCTGTCTTTCTTGGTTTGGCGATTTGCTACAGCAGTGCAGGTGACTCAGCTACCCTTTGTCTGGTCTTGGTGCCTTAGAATTTTTTCTTTCTTTCTTTTTTTTTTTTTTTTTTTTTTTTTTTTTTTTTTTTTTGTTAATGAGAAAAGTTGGATGTGGGTAGCAGAAGGGGAGGACCTGGTGCTGTACTTGCCATTTCTATTTCACTTTCCAGAATTTTCTCAGGGCAGGGTGACCTTTAGCAGCCTCAAAATGAAGGAGTGTTGAATGATTTTTTCATTTTCCGATTTTTTCATTCTATATATGATACAGGTTGCTAATAATATTCTGTTGGGTAGAGAACTCTCACAGAGGTAAGGCAAGTGAAGAGCATACTGCCAGTTGAGAACTGCTCTGTGGAGTTTGCTGTGGTTTTCAGCTGCTCCTTGTGTCAGCTGTCCATGTACTGCGGGGGAGACAGCGGCTGAGGCAGATAAAATAGTTTCACTGCCGAAAATAATAAAGAGAGGAGAAATGGAGCGTAAACAACCCTGCAGGTTGTTCCTGTTTGTGCTGCGTAGTCCTACCTTGTAGGAGAAGGGAATGCAGGTGATCTCACCCCTGATCAGTAACAGCTGTGTTAATTACCCAATGCAGCCTCGCCCCTA
Organism: Cettia cetti; assembly: GCA_013401135.1. Lineage (NCBI taxonomy): Eukaryota > Metazoa > Chordata > Aves > Passeriformes > Sylviidae > Cettia > Cettia cetti. The sequence continues at coordinate 15,945 of VZUI01054753.1, read as the reverse complement.
ATGAGTCACAGCTGTAGCCAATAAAGACACGGGTGATCAAAGGGAGTGGGTGAGCTGCTGAGGGGAAGATCATGAATGGAAGAAGGATGAAGAAGCAGCAGGATCCTGAGGAGAGAGAATCCCTGCAGTGAGGTCAGTGTGGGTGTGCAGTCAGAGCTGCTGTTGGAAGCTGCAGTCACAGTCTGGCTGGGTAAAAGCTGCACTCAGAGCCTGCAAACTGATCCCTGCAGTCAGAGCTCAGCAGGGAATGAGCAGCAGTCAGAGGCTGCAGGGGAAACCCACAGCAGGAGCTGCTGCAGCCAGAGGCAGGGAATGGTTGGGGTCAGGATGGCTGAGCTGTGGAGAGGAATAAACCAGGGCCCTTTTCATGCTGGGATAGACAAGGAGTCTGTGTCTGGGCTCATTCCTACCCTCTCACAGGAGGGCTGCTGCAACACTACCTGTCCCTGCCCTCCAGGTCCAGGTGCTACACTCAAGAGTGACAGTAGAGAAGCTGTGACAGTCATGGATAACAGCAGCATAAGCCTGATAGTAAACTGCAAACAGAGAGATATTTGTGAGCGTATTCAGAATGAAGGGGGAGATTTGATCCAACTCTCTGCAGATTTGTGTATTCATTATTTCAGCCGTTGAAAAATCCTGCAGTTCCTCTGTAGATCCTCTTGGACTTAAATTTATGTTACCTGGGCATAAGCTAGAGGATTTTTCACCTAAAAAAAAGTTCCCAGCAGTAGAGAGCTTCATGGGTTACTGAGAGGGATTCAGCTATTTAGCTGCTCTGAAATCCCAGGGGAGTCCCGTGGGTGTGCAGCCTTAGGTGAGCTTTCTGGAGCCTGACTGGAAACTGTCACTCTCCCTGGAGCTGGAGATGTCAGAGAGGTGCCACCTGACAGGTGCAGAAATGAGATGTTACAATCTAATTAGCAGAACTACTTAGTGACCATTCTTTGGGGGAAAATAAGTAGATAAATGCTAGGGTTATTGCTGCAGATGGCAAAAAGGGTGTCCCAGAGCAAGTGTGCTTGCAGGTGTAATGAGTTGAAAAAGGGAAGGGACCCCATTCTGCATTAAATCTGGATGCTAAGCTGGATCTGACTTCTCCACATCCACTGACTTGAAGCTGCCTGTCTGCCCTTCTCTTCATTGCCCGTGGTTGTCATCCTCTGGCAAAGCCTGTTGAAGCTGCTGTGAATTTTCTTTCTCCCCCCAAAGAATTTTAAGTGCCTTATAAACTAAACTGGGGTCCAATATAATTTGTGTGAAAACTGGATGGAGTAAACATCCTCCCTAAACACCTGTTGTTTGTTTTGTCTGTTGTTTGAAAGCCTGATGGCGGTGTTTTCCTTCAGTCCTTTGTTTTAGGAATTATGGATTTTATTTTGATTTAGGCTGTTGTTGGGGTGGTGTATGCTTGGTAGAAGTCTGACACTGTGAAAACTCCTCTATAGTGTGTCCCCTGCATTCAGCATTTTTCTTCTATAATAGTGATTAATGAATAGCACAACATGAAATTAGTTTTAGGCTTATTAGCAGAGCTGGTCGAGTGCAAAAATATTTAAAGGTGTATCATCATTCAAGAATCAAATTTAGGGCTGTAAATTGAACTTGTGTTGTCTTTGCACTTGCAGGGGCTGGTTCAGCACAAACAGCAGAGGACAGTCTTCCCTTCAGAAGGATACAAAGGAAAACACCGGGAAAATGTCTGTGTGGGTTTTTCCCTGTTCCTTTCTTCCCCATCTCTTACCTTGGGAGCCTGCAGGCTCTCAAATGATTGTGGGATCTAATTGGAAATGGACTCCCTTGCTTTTAAAATCTTTTCATAAGACTCTCTCCTACTTCATTAAATCATTAAATGAGTTTAGCAGGTATTAGTTTTGAGCTTTATTAATTGTGACTTGTTTTTCATTATGAGATAATTGTCAGTCACGAAACATAACTGCTGTAACATATCTAAGCAGACAAAAGTTTCCAGGAGGCAGGGAGATAAATGCAGAAAGGTCGCTTGTACAGAAACTTATTGAAATGAATCCTTCCTAGAGGATTTAATCCTTCCTAGAGGTATTTAAACATTCCTGGAGATCCCTTGTTTGGTGTGTTAAACCAGCGGCCTAGAAGCTTCAGAAACTCTGGCAGGAATTTGGTGAAGAAAGTGATGCATTTATGGTTTGGATTGACTGTGGATATACCCAGTCCTGCTCTCAGTGGGAAACATTCCCAATTTCCAAGCAAGGCAGAGATATCCAGCTGCTGGGAGGCTCAGTGCATACTGCGGGGTGCCGAGGGAGATTGAGGCCTTCTTGCAAGCCTGGGGCTGCTTGCAGCCAAAATTACTCATGATTTTCACAGGCTCCATAAATTCTGTGTGTTCTGTGGGTCCCCCTGAGGGTCCCAAAGTGTCCCCCCATGCCGTGGGGTGCAGGGGGCATTGGAGTGGGTGCCCCGTGGGCTCAGGGGCTGTCGCTGCCGTGGCAGAAGGAGCCTGGCGCCGAGCAGCACCGCGCCTGCCTGCTCCGTGCTGACAACAGCACTGCAATTTATCTTGAGCTATTTCCCCAAAACTTCTGGGAAACAAACTATGCATCATTTTAAAGATGCTTTCACGAAACAATTAGGCTGCATTAAATTATTTCTACTTTAGTGTGTAGCGCTTCCTCAGCATAGACAGACCTTGACAACTCTGGGGACTGGAGGAAACATCCAAGCTGCGTATCCAGTTTGGAGCTAATGCCTGGTAAATACATTTCAAAGTTTTTTTGGGGCTAGCAGTTATTAATCTAAATGTAATTCATCCTTCCACTCAGAAGAAATTACAGTTGTAATGCCAACATTTGCAAGCAGCAGTGAGTGATACTAGTAGCCTCTGAGCACCCATTCTTTATTGAAAATAGATTTGCTATTGCCAAGCAATAAGATAAAATCTTTTGTGTAGATGATGGCTTCTGGAATATAAAAAAAAATAAAGTTTCTGAGGATCCTGAGAATAAAATATGTCACCTTCTAAGGGCTGTGTCTTAGAAATGACAGCACTGCTGTGATTCCAGGAGCAGGATATTTCATCTGTTGTTTAATGGGCTAACAGAGTAAAATATCACCCTATAATGATTTTGAATGTGTGTGGGTTTCTTTATAGCCTTTCGTGGAGACGCAGGCTTCAATTTTGTCCTAGAGAAGCTCCTGATATAAATTGGTAAGAGATCAGTAAATCAGGCAGAGCTGCTGGTGGGGGCTGGAGGGCTGGTGCCGAGGACAGGCTGTGCTGGTGGATGCTCTCTGCCTTCTCTTCCCTCTCCAGCCCTGGGAGTGGTGGGCAACAGGGAACTTGTTGATTTTGCAGTGAGGCTGGAGTAAGGAAATGCACTATCTCTAAACCAGGCAGCTCAAATTCGTTTCTGGAGCACTCACAGGGGGATTCACCTGTTAAATTCTTTATCTCCTGTTATTTACTGCATTAATGGAAGTGGTTCATTCAGGTGCTGCTGCTGCTGCAAATGTAACCTGAAGTAAAAGCTATTACACAGAGCAAATTTCAGAATTGGAGTCTAATCCTGTGTGTGGCAGGACCTTGCTGTAAAACGTTTAGCACGTTGTGTTGGAATGGGTGCAGAAGCAAAGAATTTCCTTGTAACAGCCATCATTAATACAGGGATTATGAGGATTGTAAGCTAAAAGCCAGACATGAGTTCCTTTGAGGGTAGTTAGCATCATATTTGGTGTTAGAAAATTACTATCTTCATGAGGGGATGTGAAGCTGCCCCTTGGCATTGCCCCCAGTTTTCAATAGAAAGAAGAAAGAGACAAAAGATGAAAAATTTGGTGTAGAAGAGAGCTGGGGCAGAGGAAGATCACTGGTGTCTGTGTATAAAAAGTGCTGCAGAGAAGGACATTGAATGAGTCATGGTTTTAAATGCCAGCAGGAAGGACAGAAGCTAGGAATTAGGGGTATCTTTGTAACACTGAGGATGACAAAGCATTGCAATAAATAAAATGGAGAGATCATGGTTGTTCATCACAGGAAGGTGCTGGGAACAGAAATGGTTCCATAGGGCTGTGTGTTTGTCCCAAAAATGCAGCATGTCTGTGGCAGAAACCTGTGGAGGTAGAGGGGTATTGGGTCTGGCTGTACATAGCCTGAGCACCATGTGAGTTAGAAAAGATTGCTTCTCACTTCAGGCACAGTCCATGGGAGCTATTTAAAAGTTGCTTAAGAGTCACCAGAAGTCAGTAAAATAATTTTGAGCTTGTTCTAACGTAGCCAATGAACATTTTTAGGAGATAGGATTTACTTCTCCCTCAGCTAGTTGGTGACAGACTAGCTAAGTTACTAGGTTAGGATTTTTTAAAAAACCCCTTGATTGTAATCTGTTCACATTCATAAACAGATGCAGTTTCTTCTTCTTCAAGCTGATATATATCTTTTGCTTACAGCCCAGAAAGAGAAATGGATATTCTCCTGTGTGTACTTGGAAAGCTTCTGCCACAGATTTCAGTTCAGTGCACTCAGTGGAGTTCAAGATTGTGCAAAGCCAAACAGCTCTTTTATGGAGTCAGTGGAAATGTTGTTTTTTAGGGCTTTTTTATCTAGCATCTTCTAGGCAAAGATGTCATTTTCCTCTCTGCTTACAAATGGCACCAAAAGCTAAATGTTACGTGGTGGAGTTAATCAAAAGGCTGCACCTGATGGAGTTCCTGTCATCATCTTCAGCTCTTCCTAAACGATGAAGGCAGCTGGATTTAACTTAGCAGAGCGAGGAGAAGGAGCAAGTACTGTGTTAGGGTTATTTTCCAAAAGATCTGTGCACCTTGGCAGGCTGATTTGTTTATAATCACCTTGCAAGAGTGCAAAGTGAGCTATCTGGCTGCAACACTAAAACCATTAGGAAGGAGGATTATTGTAATGAATGCAGGTTGACATGGAGAGCTCTCCCTTCCAGCCTCTCCACACAGCAACTGTGAGGGAACCCCCCAAAATATGTCTGGTTTTGGCTGGCTGTCAAATCCAAAATGAAACACCTGTGTGCAAGATAAATTCATGAGCACTGAGTGCTAACTGGTCGTCTGTGGTCCTGACCACCTGCCAGGCTTTAGGAACTTGCAGTTATTTGTGTGTGTGGATATTTGTTACCTATTTGTGATTTGTTTGTTGTTTCTTTTTTCCCTGGGTCATCTGTAGTAAGGATCAGGCAGTCTGTGGGTATGTTATTTGTGCAGAAGGTGGCAGGGAATGGGAGTTGTATTCACTCTTGGCTTGTTTACCTTTAATCCAGGTCCCTCTGCAAGTGCTCCTGGTAGTTTTGGACTTTGCAGCTTTCAGTTTCTGTTTCAGTGAGCTTGAACCTCCCCCTAAAAGCCATTCCCTCCAGAGGTACGTGGCTAACCTGGATGGCCCTCCTCAACACAGAGGGAAGGATTCAAGGTCAAACTTGATGGTTCTACCTCATTTTCTGCTAGTTCCATTAGCATTCACAACTGAGGCTCTCCTGCATTTCAGTCTCCCTGCAGAAATATATGGGCTCTCCACGAAGAGAGGATTCCATATGCACCGCTTTTGGTGAAATCTGTTTATCCTCGCAGTTGGCCAAGAATAAATAAAGCAGCCTTATGGTTCCCCTGAGTATACACTATATGCTTCCATTATTGGTGCATTATATTAGGAGCAGATGCTACATTCCCCCATATAAAAGGGAAGAAGATTTCTGAACAGTAAAACCAATTTTTTGCTTATGCACTGTAATTATCACCATTTCTTCATTTCAAAGGCATCTGTCTGACGCACCCTCATTGTGATGCCTTGTGTTACCATTTGCATTACATTTTATTCCTGAAGATAATAGTGACAGTGGTTGTTCAGGTTAGAGGAAGGATTCTGCTCCTTTCAAGTACTTTGAACCTTGCTGTAGCATGGAGGGTTTTTTAGCTTGAATTGCTTCAGGCATTTCTTCTGGGCAAGTCAAATTGCCGATTTGCCCTCAAGAGAGCTGGCATGGATACAGACCTGCTTGCTTAAGGCCCTGTGGTTTGTGCTGCTTGGGAGCTGCCCAGGCAGGGGGCTGGACAAACAGAGAGCTGTGGCATCTCCAGACATCATTTGATTTGTTTTTGCTTCTCTTAAATAGGTTACTACCACATATTCTGTCTCTAGGAAGCGCTTTGGTCAACTCACTTATTCTCAGACTATTCAACAGAGAGTTTATGGGGTACAAAAAGCCCCACAAAAGTGATATTGGAACAGGCACTTTTGCTCATACTGGATAGTTCCTGTAGACTATGGTGTGAAACAAAATAGATAGTTTTCAATAATTTTACCAGGCTTCCTTCCCCATAAAACTTGCTTTACTTCAGTGTTTGAGTCCACAGCTCCAGCGTGCCAGAGTGTTATCTCCTCTAATGCAAAGCTGAACTGAGCTGTTCTGAAGCTTTGCCCACCTTTCACTGTAGGCATTATGATGGTAACACCAAAAAAAGGGTATTTCAGCTGTCTCCAATTCTTGTGCCCATGAAACTTTTCTAATATACTTCTGGCCTCAGCATACTTCTCTGTCCGTATTCTGGCCCCTAGGAGATCAGCTCTTGGTAATTTTTCACCTCTGTCTGCTGTGAAATCGAATGTATTCCTTACCATTTGATTTTATCTGTGTTGCTTTTGCAGATTGAACCTTCCTGGAATAGGATGGTGTTTAATGCACAACTGCCTCCTGTTCTGCATCTGTGAGAGCTGCTGTGACAGAGGCAGCTTGCAGGGGGACAGAACAGGGGCTCGAGCATGTGAGTGGCCACAGCCCCTCCCAAAATCGCCACATAAACTTGGCTTTGCTGAAGAAGCTCCTGTGAGTCATTTTTAGGATGTTTCGCTCCAGTCCTTGCCTTCCTGCAGTGTTCATTCCTGCACAGGAGGCTGGCAAACAGCAGAGCCCTCCTGGGTGGCAGGAGGGAATGGGAACAGTAGCAGGCCCTGAGGTGTGTTTATACAGTCAGCCTCACTTCCTCCCTTCCTGTGATATATTAACTGCTCTGGAAGTTTCCCAGCTGTTTCAGGGGATAACTGATGGCAGTGGGAGCCCATATTTAACCTTCACTGTTCAGGTTGCGTGCTTTGTAGATGTCGTCTTTTATCAGCCTGGCTATCTGGGAAAGGCTTCAGACATCTCCCTGCTGCTCCCCCTGTCTGCCTGCTGCCCTGCACGTGGAAGGCACAGCCACCCCTGCCTGTGTCCTTCAGAGCTCAGCCTCCAGCCTCTGCATTTATGGATGCTCCACAGGCTGGAGGCTGCCTCCCCCAGGGAGTTCCCAGAGGCTCCCCCAGCACCCTTTGGCTCCAAGTTACTTGCTTAGACATGGCCTGTCAGTCACTTTTGTTGTCAGTTTGTCTTCTTCTGGCTCAAGTAGAGGTGATTTGAGTGGGTTTCCATTATTTCAGTGAATGATGGATAGAGGTGGTTTGGGTAAATAGCAGTGAGTGTAAGCAGTGAGGTTCCCCACCCTTCTTACTCCCCAAAAAGGTTCCAGCCTGGAATCAGTCCTGGCCTAGTGTGAATGAATTTCAGGTTTCACCTCTGACGGTGTTGCACCAGGCTGCACTGGGAGGCACATGCAGCTATGCTGAGACAGCTTGGTGATCCCTCCTTTCACCCAAATGTTATTTACCTGGGATTAGTTCTTCTGGTTTTTCGTGGATAGAAGGGAAAGAACCAGATGAGCTGTTTGGGCAGGCTGAACTCACCTTGTCAAACCCCGGGGGTGGCCCTGGGTAGGGCTGTCACTGAATGGCATATAAGCATTTAATTTAATTATTGTGGATCTGAAGGTGTTAAATACTAAATTATTACAAAACAGAAAGGGAAAAAAGGGGGCTTTTCTGTGTTCTTTTGGACCACAAATCTGTCACTGCATATCTTGATGGACCTCAGAGCCATCAGAGGGCACTTGGGCATGTAGGGCTGGGTGTACGGGCTGGCTACTGTCACCCACCTCAAGCAGGGAGCTGGTCTTGACCCTGCAGAAGAGATTGTCATGCTGAGTGTTCAGCTGGGGTGGCTGCAGAGAGGTGAGGGATGCTGTCATGCACCATCAGAGAAAAGCATGTGACACTTCTTGTCCTTAGCTGTTGTGTGTGACCGGCAGTAATGAGTCACCTGTACAAAACCCAGGGATGGCAGACACAGGAGAAAGTTCTCTTCCCCCTGGTAAGAAGTTAGCTGTGTAAAAGCCATGAGGGTGTGGGGAGGGGAAGAACAGGCAGTGTGTTCTCCTTCACATTTACAGAAGGAAGAGAATCACTTTGGTTTTCATTCCTCTGACTAAGGCTGTGGTACATTCAAATCTGACTGAAGGTGTCACAGGTGCTATGCAAATAATGTAGATAAAGTACAAGTCCTCAGGATCTGGCAGATACTATTTGGACAGCTACAAGTAAATAGAAACAAAGGAGACAGAAAGAGCAAGTGGCAGGATTCCAGCAGAGACACATGGGCATAAATGTTTATTTTGACCAGGAACTCGGTGGCCTCAGGAAGTTGTGTGACCATATAGCACATCCTGTATCCAATAGCTGTCTTAGTCTTTAGCAGTATGTGAGAGTACACAGAGAATTTGAAATTAGATTAGGTAAGATTATGTGGCTGGGCAGACGGAAGGGCTCTGTGGCCAGCCAGGGCTTCCTCTGGACCTGCTGTTGATGAAAAGTTTTCTAGGAGTATTTTGCTGTAGAATTCCCTGGTTGGTTTGTTTGTCTCACTGCTTTACTTGCACTTCTGTGCCCACCTGAACAGCCTCTTTAGCTTTAGTGCTGAGTGCCTCTGTCCACTGTGCTTCACCGAGGTTCCAGCTCAAGGAGCCACAGGCTCAGGTATTCCCACTCTTATGAAGTATGTGTCAACTTTAGGATCATTCAGAAGATACAGCAATCTTGCACTTTGATTTTTGTCTGAATCTAAATTTCAAAATGGAAGGGGTTTGTTCATGGCAGTTCAAGGGTGCTCACCTTTGTTACATTCCCAGAATGAAAATACATGCTGTTCCAAAACAAACTGACTTCTGTCCTTGATGCAGAGATGAGTGAGGTACTATTTTCTCGTGTCTCTGCCTTGGGGGCTGTGGAATTATTGTTGCTGGCTGTAAACTGTATCCTTGACTATAAATGGTGCCGGGAGCACTTTGTTTTAGAGCACAAGAGAGGTGGGAGATGTGCAGTTTATTCCAGACTTGGAACCCTGGGTCTGACAGTTCACAGTGGACATCTGCCAGCTAGACAGAGCCTTTTGCTTAATGAAGTTCCAGGACAGGTGCTGGGAGCTGTGATTTATGAGGAGATAATCTGAAGCAAACTGATAGTAGAAAGTTTTTATGCACTTTGTATTCTGCTTGTTCTCAGTCCATCTCCCCTTAGACTCTCAGCAGTATCTGGTGAGGGAAGCTCATCTCCTGACTTGGGGTCAAGGTGCATCACCCAATTGACCAGACAATTCAGTGTGATTGGCTTCAGGCATTGCCTGAACTACATGAAAAAGATCCTTTCCCCCTCAGTTGGAAATGTAACAAAAACCGTGTGCTTTCAGTTCGGGAGCAAGTTTTGAAGAGCTTATTCCCTTATTTGAGCCTATTTGTTGTCCAGTCTTACATCAAAACCCAAACCAGCATTTTTGCATCGTCAGTGTCCCCAAATCACGTTGATACCCTTGTCTGAGCAACAAAGCAGTCACAGCCGTCTGTTCTTTTCCTTTTCACAGCCCCTCCTAAACAGGTGAGAGTTAGCAAGTGCTGTTAGATCTCTCCTTGAGTTGTTGGTTTTATTTGCCTCCGGAGGGACTGCGGTGGAGGGGACTTGCTCTGCTAATGAGTGGTGCTCAGGGGCCATTTGAGCCCCTTGGAAACTCAGTAGCTGAAGCAGGTACCCCCGCTGAGGTCTGCAAAGCTGCTGCGCTGCATCCTCCCTGCTGCGCCTGGTGATAAGGCACAGCTTGAATCCTCAAATGCCACTGGGAGGATGATCAATCTCAATCCAGCCCTTACTCTCTCCCCCGGACGGCTTCTACCGAGGAAGAGAGGAAAACATAAAAGCTGTGGCTTTAGGGCGTGAGAATTTGGAGGTTGGTGGAGTTAAAAATCGATCATGACCCACAACAAAGGACTTGCAACTTCATCTCAGGCAGTGTTACTGCTGTGCGATCCCAAAAGCAAGTAAAAAAACCATAAATGCAGACACAAGCAAAGATGAAGACTTTTGTATTGTTATTATTATCCTCAGTGGAGGAAAAACTGCTTATTCTATCCACTTACCAGGCAAGCTGAAGTTAAAATAAAATAGGGGGGATCCTACTTATCTGATGTTGGCAGCAATGCTGTGCATACGATATGCAGCAGGGAACTGACACGACACAAAGTAAAATCTGACATTAATCCCCAAGAAACGGTTTACAGACCTGAACACAAGATGCTGTATGGCTTCTATGTAAAGAGGATTTTTTTTTGAGGGATCTTTTTGGGTTTTTCACTAGTTTCAGCAAGTGGAATATTTCCAGGAATTTACTTAATTCTGTTGCTTTCCTAAAAGGGAGTAAGAGTTAATATTGTAAGGCTGGGTTTGGTGGGTTGGTTTGGGTTTTTTTTCCCATTTCAGGAATGTGTTGACACCCAGATTTTCTCAGAGGTCTTCTTTCTTTTGCTGAGATTTTCCATCATAAGTGGAAAATGCTTGCACCTGTGTAACACTCTAAGATCTGACCCTGTGAAGCAGATACTTTAAACATAGGATTAAAAATCCATATTTTGGCATGCTTCAGGTCAAAATGTATCTTCAGGTAAGCGATGCTTCAATCTATGGATCTCAGTGCTTTGCACTGCCTGAAATCCAGGCAGTGATTAAGTGCCTGCCTGGTCTTTAAGTACATGGAAGTTTTAAAATTAGGTGTGAATTCTTACAGGGAGGTTAATTTAGTTGATGTTGTTTAAAATAAAAAGAGAAACCCTGTTGCTCTTACTGATTGCCTGACCCCTGAATTAAAGACTTCAAAAGCAGTGATGAAAATGCTCTTATTTCAGACTTGGTGCTGCCCTGTACCTTCCTGACTTTAAAACCATGTTGCCATTTTTCTTCCTTACCATGTGTTCCTCCACTGGCTTTTATTTTCCTCCTGATTTTGGCACATCCCACGTCTTTGGCATTGGGAATCCCAGTTATCTGTGAACTCTTTCCCAGGTGATGGTTTTGGATCTGTGAATCTCCCCTTTGAGGAGCTTTCTCCCTTCTCTAGTACTTTTCAGGCTGAAGGTAAAATTGACAGATTTACACCCAGAATACACCTAACATGAAAAAAAATATTTCTGGTATGCTTTCCCCTAAGTTTCAGACTCCTTCAGAATCAAGTGATCTAGCAATAGCTGGGGAAAGAAAGAAACAGCTCTGGGAATGAAAGAAAGAGAAGATGTCTGAGTTTTCAGTTAAGCTTCTTTTTAATGAAATGCAATGGCCTACAAAACATGGGAATCTCTATTCCTGGTGGCTTTTACACCAGAGCAGAGCCTTAAGATCTGTTGTGTGCTCCAGGTCTGCTCTGTGCAAGGTGATTTATTTGTGTCGAGTTTGCTGCGTGTCTCTTACATCAGGTAAGAGTAAATTGGAATTGAAAGAAAAGATTTTTTTGGTCTGGGGACCAACAAGATAAATTCACTAAACAAAATGAATCTGAATTTTGGCTAGGTAGTGTTGCTTGATATTGCTTCACATTCTTTCTTACTTTGTGTATATATCTTAATATATATATATATAAGAGTTGTAGCAATTTCTCCCAGCTGGGAAAAAGATTTCCCTAAGTTCATACATTTGCTTTTTTTTGCCAAGTCCAACCAAACTTTTACAAATAACAGCATTACCTCCAGACCTAGAAATAGGTTCTTGTCTGCTGTTCTTTGAGCTGTCACTTGCAGAGGTTTTATTTCAGGATGATGAAAAAGTACACATGCTTTCCTCTTGTACATGTGCTTTACATCTCTTGCATTGCCTCTCAAATCAAACACTGAAATGCATTTGGAGAATTTCACGGTGGAAATGCAAACCACAACTTTTGTTGTCAGTTTAATTCTGAGGTTAAAATAGGTATTTAATTAGTTTCTTCCCTGAAGTTGGGCTTTGAAATGGTGCCCAAACAAAATGATTAATTTTATCTACTCTGATTTTTTCAGCAACAATGAAATGTGTTGGGGAATTCCTCTGCTAATTTGCCTTTTTATGGTCGAGAATTCCATTGTTTTTTGCAATTATAAGGTTGGAAAAATGTGACTAGTGTCTGCACACAACGTGGAAACAGCCTGTGGGTGAGGGAAGGAGATGATGTTGCACAAGATCAATCCTTTCAGTCACAGTTCACTCCTCTTACCTGAGTCCTGGGCACTTGCAGGGGTGCTTCTGGAATTTTCTGAGTCGAAGCCCTCACTCCTGCCGGCACTGCAAGGAGCCCAGCGCTGGTGGAATTCCTCCCGAAGGAAGGATGGAATTCCCTCCCTGCTGGGAGGCTGCTCCCACCCCACAGGGCTGGGATCTCTTGGCCCAGCTGCTGTTGTTTGCAGGTTTCTCTCACCTCACCTGCGTGGCTTTGGCTGCCCAGAGGGGACAGGTGTGAGCAAGAGGATGTGGCTGTAGGGACAAACTGAGGCCCTTCTGGGAGAGGAGGGGCAGAAGGAAAGGTGATAAGGGAGAAGGACAGATGATGAAAGAGAAGCATTGCCAGGGAAAACCTTGAGGGCAAGGACCAGGCAGTTCCCTGGTGAATAACCCTCTCCCTGAGGTGCTGTGCTCTGTATTACCATGTGAACTCGGGGTGTTGTGTGAATGTATAACCAGGTAATCCAGGCCCATCAGCAGAAATTATTTACTGAATAATTTCTGGAATAAGAAAAGAAACCCTTGCAAGGTCTTCAGTTGCTCTATGAATAATTCCACTTCTGTTTTGCCATCACTTTTGGTGGTGTTCTCCACCAGGTGGTACAGTAAGCACAACAGAAAGGAAGTCAAAAAGACAGGACAATCCTCAGGGGTCTGTGTACAACCTTGATGCTTTAATAAAGCAGAAGTAATCTGTCTTTAAGAGAAAGATTTTATTTATTCAATTATATTGGACTGAAACTTGTTAATATCTAATATCCTGTGTGCTGGGAATAGCTAGTAAAGGAGTTGCAGCCCAGCTTTTTTCCAAGTATGATTTCAGGGGTAGTTCTGAGGCTCAAGTACATTTCCTCAAGGAGAAGCAGCGTGAGATGAGAAAGAATTTGATCAGTGTTCTCAAAGATCTGTGAGAAGCCAGCTTTTTGATTTTAATATGAAGTTAGTGCCTTATAATAAATGGCAGAGGAAAATCCCAGATTCCCTGCAAATCAGAAAGATCTTTGCTCTGGAAAGGTCCTTGTTTGTGGTCAGGCAGGCTCATTGCTGGCACAGAGCTCTTTGCTGGAAGCAAGTTTCATGGACATGGGAGTAAGGATTGTCCAGTGGCCACAATTCTGGCTCTCAGCCTTTGTTTTCTGCCAAATATTCCTGGTACACTCAAGACTGAGATGTGCAAGTGCTGTAGCAAATCGCAGATGTAGTCAGTAGTTTTGGTGTTTTGATAAAAAAAGGGAGGTGTAAGTTGCAAACTGTGGGGTCCTCCATCTTCCTTTACAGCCACACTGCAGGGTACCTCTCCTAAAAGCATTTCTTGATTCTCCTGGTGGCCCAGAATTAGGGGGGGCAGTTTGAGGTCTAAGAAAAGAGATACAGGAAAAGCAAGGGGTGTTGGAAGGACACGAGGAAAAGAAGGAGCTGCCTGGCCTGAGTTCAGATTGCACAAACTCTGTTTTTACCACGATGCATTCAGCTTCTCTTCTGTGAAAATCCATGTGCTGACAGCACCATGGAAAGAACTTTTGGAAAGAAGCATCAATCTGACAGCAGGGGAGTGTGCACTGGCATCCCAGGTGGTCAGCTCTGTTGGTAAACAGGATGCAAAGAAGATGAAAAGGAAAGTAATTTTGGCACAGTCATTTCTACTTCTCCCATTACAAAGAAATTACGAACAAGATGTGTTTTGAAATAAGAAGCAACTAGCTGTACAATACTGCTGCGAAGTACCTGAAGGAAGGATCATGATAGAATCAAACTGCCACAAAGAAAAGCAGTTGTAGCTGTGGAAAAATAATTTTGGTGCTTTTCCTACTCAAATACAGGTATGTGGAGGAACTTCACAGCATGACAATGAGGTGATGCTTGTCATTTGTGTGACAGAGACAAATTAGAATCCAGCCATCTCAGGGTGGGAACGATTTTCTTGAAAATTAATGACTTGATTAGATGGAGAAATGAAGCTTCTTCAAGGGGACATGCAAATAAAGGAGGAATCACTAAAACTGTCACCTGGTGTAAAGCGAACATTACACAAAGAAAGATTGGTGGGATAGTCTACAAAGACAAATTTGATGTGATATTAATCATGCAGCACCAGTGGGTGCAGAGGGGAGAGGGAGGGGAAGCATTCAGCGTGGCATGTGTGTGGCTCAGAGAGGTGTTTCCTGCTGAAGCAGGGGAGGAGCATCCCATTCCCCAGGGTGGGTACATCCTCTGCACCCCCAGACCAGGGTACCACGCTCAGGCGCGTTTTCCAGGCCCTGCATTTTCCTGGGTGGTGCTGCCACTATCTCCAAGCCCAGTGCAAGAGGTTTGCCTCCTTTCATCTAGAGACAGGGGTCACAGAGGACCATTAATTGCAGTGAGTTCTTACAGTTCCCCAGTGGCCAATCTGCAGAGGGTGCTGGGTGGGGTCTGTACTGGGGGATTTCTGCCACCTTCCAGGAGGAGTGAGGCCATGAAGAACCAAATCTACATTGGCAGTTAGCTTTGAGTTCAAGCCCAACCTTACCTTCCTAGGGAAGGAACAGGACTGAGGACAACCAAGGCAGCTAAACCAAAAGTGGTGCTTATCTTAAGCACAAGAGTGTTACCTGCATGAATGACTACAGACAAGTAGTATGTTCACAGAAGGCTGTGGGTTGAGCTTGAGGTGTTCTCTGAGGTTTTCGCTGTGTCCAAATGACCTATAAATGAAATATAAGGTGGATATTTTTCTGTTCTCTCCTTTCTGTGGCTGTGGGGGGTCACAGGCCTTTCAGCCTGATGTAGGCAACACAATAAGACCCAAAGGTGTTCATCACACACTGCCAATGGAAGGTAGACTGATATCCAACCAGTTCTCTTAATTACGTCAAATTTGTCAAACCTAAGTTTGATGGAAATTTGTCATGGCCAAGTGAGGGATCTTGCAGAGACCTAAGAGCAGATAAAAGCCTAGTGCCATGCTCTAGCTGCACCTGACAAAAGCAGGTATGAAGATGAGCTGGCAAGCTCCTGGTGTGGTGATTTCTGTTTCCTTGGCTGCTGAACATCAGCACGGGGGCACTGAGGCAGCCACGCGCCCTCCGGATGGTGTGCCAGGGACAAGCAGCGTGGATTTCTGCTGCTGGGAAGCAGATTTTTGGCCCATGTATCTGCAGGCTCTGCCAGAAGCCCTGGAACAGTTTTCATACTTTCAGACATATTTTTACAACAATATGGCTTAGATTTTGTAAATGATAAGGAAAGCATAAGTTACTGAGTGTACAGTTTTCCTCTGGGAAAACTTAGGACTCTGCTCAGGCAGGATTTGTGGCAAGCCTTAGGGGCAGGAGCCACTTGTTTTCATTTCCAGTGTTCACCCACATGTTCTTGGTCTACCTGCTTTGTAAAATGCCAGTTTTAGTATTGGTAAGTAGTCTGAAACACTTGGTCTTCTAGCTGCATCACACCTGTATCAGAACAATTTCCAAACATACTCCCTCCAGGCCAGGCATTACCACCTGGAATTCCCTCTGCCTGCAACATGGCTGTGATATGTTCTCCTTTTTTTTTTTTTTTTTTTTTTTTTTTTTTTTTTTTTTTTTTTTTTT
>VZUI01054748.1:0-77566 GCA_013401135.1 Cettia cetti | reverse complement strand
CAAGATATATTCTATTAAAAAAAAAAAAAAAAAAAAAAAAAAAAGAGGAAGATAGATTACAGTAATACATTAATTTTAGGTTTATTTTAGCTGCTTGAAAAAGGTCTTCTGGTGACTACATCTGTTCCATTTATCCAGAATGTCCAGTTCTACACACCTGTTCAGTTCCACTTCACAGCTTAAGAGAAGGACAAAAAAGGAAAAAAAAAAATAAAAAAAGGTTTTGATTTGACTTGGCTGGGTTTTGACATTTTCCAGTTAAGCTGGTGTTGGTGGGAAGGACTGTCCTTCAACATTCAATTCCCTTTAATTCTGGCAATTAGATGTGCTAATTTTGTTATCAGAATGCAGCTTCTAATAACATTTACACAAATATAGAATGCTTTCAAAACTCCTGAAGTGTATACCTATGTGGTTTCACCATAAGCAAAATATTTTGTTAAAAAAAAAAAAAAAATATTTTTTAGGCTTCACAGTGCTCTTCTCCAAAACATGTGATTCAATTCTCTTGGTCTTATCTCCAAAAGACAAAACCAACTTTTTACAACTCCCTCTTTCATATTCCTTCCCCTTTTATTCTCAAGTCATGAAACAAGAGTTTTTAAGACAGAGAAAAATACCAGACCAGCAACATTTCCCAGAAAGAGTTATGTTAATGCACTGAATTAAAGATTTAATTGTAGCATGCTGATCAAAAAGAAAACATATCTTACAAGTCTACTCAGAAGTACAAAGGCAATAAGAATAAACTTTCATATAAAGTATATACTAAAAAATAACACAATAAACTAGTCCTGAACACCCTTGCCTAAAACAGGCTGATCCTGGACAGGACTTGCTGCAAAATTTAATCTCACAAAAGCCTTTGTTTTGTCCTCTCTTGATTTGATTGATACACTTTTCTAACTGTCAAGAAACTGTCCACAACTATCAATTCAATTACTATTTCCAAACAGGTAACACCTGGATAGATTTCACTGCATCTGATGTGCTCCTTTCTCCAAAATAAGGTATATGCTTGTGTATATAATCTGTACAAGAAAGTGCCAAAATCTTGATTTCTCCAGTAGAGTCACAGCAGGCAGAGCTTGTCTCAAGCTTGGATCCCTCACTTGCTCCTCAGACATCCCAACTGATACTCTGTCCTGACTTTTCTCAGGAACATCTCTCTGCCACTGCACTTTCTTTTCTATACCAGTTTCTCCAAGCTTGTGCTCCTTTGCACCCAAATTACCAAACCACTCACTTCCTTGCCTCAACAAACACATTCTTTAACTCCTAACTTGCTAAAATGAAAATATAAAAAGATTTTCCTTAAACTTTTGCTATGAGCCTTTGTCATCTTTTTCATCACCTTCTTGCTCTTCTTCATTCCAATTTGTATGTATAGCCTAATTCTGTTACTCATCAGAGATGGTCAAGAAATGTAGTACCTGGTTAAAAAGAAAATTATTCGGGAGCGGGGTCTAGGAAGAGCTGAATAGCAAATGACAAGAAAGTCACTTTTACATTCAAGAAAACTTCATGTAATTTCACACTTTATTGCCTTCATGTAGCTTTTAGGAAAAACTCCATAGCGTTCAAAAAACTCTTGTAGCAGCTTTATGCATTACCAAAATCCTTAAGATTTATTGGAAACATTTTGTATTAAAAAGTAAATATAAATGCTGAATTCCTGTGTAAAAATAAGAGTTTATTTGCAAATAAAGCCCGCATTTTATTTACTGATATTGCTAGTGGCTGCCTAAGAAGGTTTTACAGTTTAGAAAGTTTATATAATTTTCTAAGTGTGTTTAAGCAATCTCCCTGGCAAAGCCAGAAAACAAGCTACTTCTCCAAGAACAACTACACACAAGATAGATGCCTTTTACGGGAGCATTTAGATCCTTAAGCATCACAGCAGTTTTAAATAGATATTTAAATGTGAACATAAATATTTACATAAAAAAGGGTGGTTTGTGCTTATGTGAAATTCCTATTAAACCTCTAACCAAATAGGAAAAAACACATCCAAAGATGGAGGGAAAAGCCTCCAGAACCCTAAACTTCTCATTTTCTGCAATATTTGGCAGATCTTTCCACACAGACATAGTCATTACCTTCACGCACCCCCAATTAGCAGCATGTATCCAGAAGGGGCAGATGATTCCCAGGCAGTAAAGATGCTGGGCCAATAAAAGAGCACTTGCTGCTACAAATTAAGACTAGGCAATCCTCAGGCATTTCTAAAGGATGCAGGAGGATGCTACACCAGAGCTTCAGAGAGGTCTTGCTCCAAATCCCTTCACCTCAGACTGCTTCTCTTCTCTCCCCTCTTGAAGGCAGTAAGCATATACAACTACACAAGGAGGGAGAAAAACACACTGCAAAGCACCAGCAACAACAGAGCTTGGGAGGATCCTTGTGGCTTCCACACCAAGTCTGAGACAAAATCAGCTGGAAGACTGGCTACTGAAACTCCATTCATTTTCACCCTGTGTCATGAATACAGTGTGATACTGGAATCCCGTTTAAATTCACAACTATAAAAGGTTTCTCAGCCAAAAAAAAAAAAGTAACCACTTTGTCTAGGTATTCCTGGAATGGAAGACAAGCTGACAAGAATAAAGAACAGATCTATTTTGAATTTACCCAGTATTCACTTTTCCTTTTTTAAAACAGGTTTGGAGTGGAAGGGGGTGGGGGAGGGTGGTTGTGGGTTGTGTTTTTTTTCTGTATGGATGTTGAGGTTTTTTTAAGATAACTGTCTAAATATTAACTCTGGCTTCATATAATTTACTTAGACTCATAGTTTCCCTATTTTAACAAGCTGATGTTCCCAGGATGATTAACCTACTGTTCTGAAAAATTCCTGATCTATAAACATCTGGTTGTCTTGGGTTTTTTTAACTATACACCGTAAACAGGACTCACTGTTTATTCTGAAAATAAGACAGCTTCATCTTATCCATCACTAAATCACACAGGCAGAAGCCCCCAAAAGTTTAATCACAAGACCTTCACTATAGAGCATAGAAAAGAAATCATAAAAACAAAAATTTCAACTTCGTAGAGGAAGCAGGATGTTCTTTTTTCTTTACAGTAACTACAGTATTGAGTTTGTTTTGCTTACCTTTAGTCCTAGAATTGCCTACAACAAATTTACAGAACTCCATGAAAGTGAATTATTTGTGAGTAACTTTTCCTGAAGGTTATTGAGGGAAACAGATATTAAAATCCTTGGTTTTGCAAACCGCATTTTTTTTTCAAAAATACCTGCCTTTCCAAAACTTAATCAGCATTTTCTGTCTTGTATAAAAGTGATACATTTTAATGGAAATTGAAGCATTTCATTCAGAAAGAAAAATCCTTTTAACATAAACCATTTTGAGGTAAAAATATCTGCACAGATTTTTTTGATGAGCTAATACTACTATAGCTATAAAACTGACCTCCAGTTAAAAGAAAAAGAAAATTCCATCTGATTTTCAAGAGATGGAGATGACTCACTTTTGCCTCACCACTGCTGCTATCTTTTGGCATATTCTCCTATATACGTGTTAAATTTAGCAAAAATCTCTGATCTCCAGATAGAGAAAACTATGATTGCATTTAGATGTTTGGGTTTTGTCAAATTCTTACATGCTTCATTTTTTTAACTTGTACAATGCAGCCATTCAGCAAAAGCATATATAATGAAGCATTTAATTCACAGCAACAAGCAAAGCAAGAACAAAATTTTTACTACTGCTCTGGTCCAATGGCTTACTGACCTGCCAACAGACCTTCAAGATGATGTTTCATTGTTAAGGTTTTTTAAAATATTTTCAGGAGCTCAATTAATAATCTATTCCAGTTCTTGACAGGATGAATAGCCATCACAGAAGGCAGACAAGTGGCTTAGTTCCACTTCTCTATGTTTCTACTCACAGAGTTTAAATTCAGGATCCCAATCCCTCACCGTTCGCACTGAACCATGATGGGGGAACCTCTTCCTTGCTGAGGATCAGGCAGCTCTCTCAAACACCCTGAGTGGACTATGTGCTACCATGTTTAGCACTATCAAACAGAGTTACTTAAACACAGGTCTTCCTCCAGCATAATGAGGATGTTGCTATTCAGAACAGCATTGCTGGCAAGTGCACAACTAAATGCCTCTAACAGATCTTGGAGAAACAACCACGCTGAATTCAAGGGGCTGCAATGGGCATCTCTACTCAGAGCTACAAAAGGGTGAAACCAAGTCAACTGCCTTGACCTTTATCTGTGTAACAAAAACAGAAATTTAACTTAAATAAGGAGCATACCAGATGATCCTAACAGCAATACGACTTCTATGTTGTGATCATATACACCAAAGTGCTGCTTCCATTCATATTTAAATCTGTAAGTAAAACAATTGCCAGATTTCATACCATGAAAATTACTGAAGTGTAAAACTTAGGGTGATGTCCTTCCTTATTTGCACTGAAAATCTGCTAAGGTCTCAAATTTCTTACATTATTCAGTAAGCTTATTTGCTTTTATTCAGTGTCATTAAAATGAGAATATAAAGAAAAGCTGCATTAATGGTGAGCTATAATAAGAAAGAAAGCACTTTATCATACCAATGAAGTTGATGCTTTAATAAGACAGTTGAAATCTGAAGCAATAAATAAACAATTAGCAAGAACACTGGAACAGAAGAATTAATGGGCTGAAAAAGATGCACAGAGTCTTAAGAAAATAGCATTATTGATCCATAAACACATGGCTCTCAAAGTTTGGCCCCTGAGAAACTGGCTTCCATCAGTAATAAAGAATGTGGTAAACTATAATTAAATTACTTAAATCATTGCACAGTAACAAGATCCTCAGTATTGACTTCGAAAGCAAAAGTCTGTACTTTAAGCTTGTACATAAATGGAGGCAGTCATATGAATCAGCAGTTACATATGTTGTCTCTTTTCAAATGTCTTTTTAGACAGAGATCAGGTAATTACTAAAAGTGACTTTACTGTTAGGAAGCCTTGTCCAAGAATCCCACATTGAGTTGGCAATGTGCTTGAACTATGCACGAAGGCATTAGAGGGAAAAAAAAAAATTTAAAAAAACCCACCACCAGCAAGGAAAATACTTGAGTTGATACCAGCAAGAGCAACGGACTACCTTTCACTGCAGTAATCCATTAGTAAATTAAAGGGAGGATATCACCCTCATATAGCCACTTCAAAGGCAGAAATGCAGCACTTTCAGAAGGGGAAGGAAGCCATGCAATCCCACTGTCAGTGCATGTAGGATTCAGGTGACTGGCAAGTCAGTTCTGTTAATAGACACTGGTCTCTGTCCACAAAATGCCAATGGTCATGTCCATCCACAGCCTGACATGGATATGTGGAGAGCTGAACACTGCTTACATGCTGATACGTACTGTGTTAAGCAGAAGGACATCACCTATCACCTCTGACTCCACAAGCTGCAAATCACTGGAGGCTGAAGGAATCTTCTGGCTAAGCACCACAACCTGACTGCACTGTTCACCACCAAACATCCCAACTTAGAGCTGCCTCAATCTTACTGTGTTTATTTCAAACTCAAATCTCATGAATAGCACAGGACTTCAGAAATGCAGCTTAGCAAATCTTCTCCTTTGTGTTCCATTATAAACTTCTGCAAGAATTGAAGGGCAAGTAAATGTGACCCTTTTTTTGCAATTGCTGGAAGACAAGTGGATAAAGTCAAAGGCAGGGAGACCATTCCACACTGAATGAGGAGTGGTGAGATAAAAGTCCCAAAGTGTCACTTAATCTATTGATGTATCTTCCTCTCTCTTTCAATGAAATCCCTAGGTCACCCAAAGGCACTTGTTACAAAGAGTAGAAAGGCAAACCCTCATTTCCATCTCATTAAAGTACACAAGACTCTGACACAGTGCATCAGAGGACCAGCCTGGTGCCAGTCATTTCTGCAGCCAGCTTCATGGCAATAACTCCTTAACGGCAGGCCTCCTTTCTTCCTGACAAGACAAGAAGGCATTAAGAATACAGAGTAGTTTGGGAGACAGGAAACCATAGTTGTTCAGTCCTATCTAAACCAGTCACTGGGGACAGTAAGTGATGGGTGTCTTCTGATAGCTGTCTTACAGGCCAGAAATAAACAAAACCATCAAAGGAAAAACAGAGATAATATTCGCATCTCAGAGCAAAGGCACCACAGCTGTCAACTATAGGCAAGGCCTTATATTTGCTACAGAGATGCCAGTAAAAGAATTCACATTGATCCTCAATTCTTCCAACACATGCAGAATGGGCCCTGTCAGTCAGGGCTGAGGCTCTGCCACAGCAAACCTCACACAAATATCTCCAGTCTTTCCAGACCTGGCTTTGTGGGTAAACCAACTGTCTTTCCCTTTAGAATTTTACATCTTAGTTCTATTACAAATATGAGCTATATTGCTGTAACAAATAATCCACATTAAGAATAAGTTCTTTTCCAATTCTCCTCATATACTGGTAGCATAACAGGTAGGTTTCTGCAAATTACTTTCAGACATATTCCTCCATCCAACTCCTGTATCTACAAACCCTTTTTTAGACAGAACTCAAAAATAAAAGCAGTTCATCAGAGTTGTGGTACATTCCTCGGGACTTCCTTACATTTCAGGCTGCTCTAGTTCAAAGAATCCCTTTCTATTTCAGCCAAAGTCATACAGAAGGTAAAAAATGCTTTAAACAAATGTGCAAACATCCCTTGTTTATAAAATAACATGGGAAAAAGAGGTTGGAGAGTAATACACCACTTACTGATTAAGGAGAGTACAAAGGAGAAAAATATTCTTCAAACCACAATAGCTGGAAGCTTTAAGGTATGTGGCCACTATCCAGTACCTACAGGAATGTGTCGCAAACACAGCCTAGCAAACTGAGGACATCACATATCTCAAGCCCTCTCAAGCCCCTAACTGAATGATGCTATAGACCCAAGTAAAATCAAGGATTCTACAAGATAACACCAAGAGGCTTTTGCAAAAAAAAAAAAAAAAAAAAAAAAAAAAAAAAAAAAAAAAAAAAAAAAAAAAAAAAAAAAAAAAAGGAAGGAAGAAAATGGAAAAATTCTAAGAACACCAAAATACAGGGTGGCAGAACAAGAAAATGCAGGAAAAATAGTATTTTTGTGTTTTCTGTCTTCTTGTTTTTCAACCCAGCCAGAAAAACAGGGGATATGCAGAATTAGACATGTTATGGAAGACTTTCCAGCATGCTTTCTAACAGCTCCTAAGGCTCAGCAAAATTAAAGATTATGGAGAAATAATTTATACATTCTTTGCAGAAAAAGCCAAAAAAGCAAGAAATTATCTGAAGTCTTTTGATAAATTTAGGTCTTGAAAGTTGCTGAAACTCAAGAAAAGGCTCACTGCTTTGGTAGGGTAAAAAAACTCACAACTAAATAAGATAAAATTTTAATTTTGAAAGGGCTTCCCCCCCCCTTTTTTTTTTTTTAATCACAGCAAAAAAGAAGAGATTAGAATGATGCCTGCAGGTTTTAAGCATGGTTTTACTTCAACTGTAAACTGTGTTCTCTATTCTAGAACATGCACAATAATAGGTATGCTCTCATGAATGGCAAAGAAAATTACACTGGAACTAATATAAGTATGGTAGACTATTTCTTCTTCCATCCCTTCAGTCACAGATAAAAATCAGATCTCCTCCTCATCGAAATCCAAGTGCTTTAGTCATTTTTGATACTATGCAAATTTAACACTAAACTGTTAATATTAAACTGCCAAATAACAGACAACTCTCAGAAATCAAAACAGTATTCATACACTAAAAAAAGTCAAAGAAAAATAACTTCTATTTAAACACAGAGAACAAACATGGATTAAAACTGCAAGTATCTGAAAAATTATACATCATATTATAAACATGACTTTTACAGAAGAAAAAAACTGAGGTAGACTTAGAGAGGAAATAATTCCGGTTCTTCAGAAGACAGTACAACATCCACAATTCTAAGTGGAAAATCCCTGACATCCAGCAGTCCAACATGCAAGAAAATCATAATGAGTCACCTGGATGGAGGATGGCTGGAATGTAGGAAACTCTCTCCTTTTGATTGAATTAGCAGATTCATTAATTTAAAAACTGTCAGGAGACTGTCCCTCCTCCTTACAAGAGAGTGGACTACCTGTGGAAATATGTAGACTACACTTGGATAACTGGACACAGTTAAAAGCTATTAAACATAACTGTTCAGGTAAATATCTGTTAAGCAACAAAATGAGCAATAATAAGGAGCAATAATAAAAAAATTATTTCTTCCAATACACATGTAACAGTCTGCAGGAGTTTGATATGCCAACCAAATAGCACAGACAACTCATTTGTCTTCAGCAATTCATTAGATCATTCCAGAGAGCAACCTGCCTGTAATATACTGAGTCTTTCTGAAGGATACTGAAATGCAGAAGAGAAGCTAACTCCAGAGGCCTGGATTCAAAGGAAGATTTAGCTCTTCAGTGTTTATATATCACCTCAAATAAATTAGAAGCTAGTAAAAATGTTTTACTGAGACTGGGCTATGTCTAACCACAGGTGAAAACAGCACAGGTCTGATGGGAAACCATGAATAAACAAATCAGTACACAAACTTTATTAAAGTATGCACTCGATCATACAACCTCACAAGATCATGCCTCTGCTCCACATCCCTCTTCTCCCATTCCCATTAAAGGGTTTCTGCCTCCCTTCTCTGAAGCAACTTGAAATAAAAGGAATAAATAAGCAACATTTATTATGACAGTGTTGTTCTATGAACAGTTTATCAACACTTTTAAGTGGTTTCTTCATGAGATTTCAGACACAGCTTAGCAACAACAAATCTCGTATTTAAGCTGGAAAAACCACCATAATAAAATGTACTGATTCATAATGTAATCTCCAAGACACTAATAGTGGAAATAAAATTTTTGCTCTTCCAGATCACCCAGTTGTAAGTACTCTGTATTAAGTATGATTTCCAATTAATAAACACACTAAACTTTGAAATGGTATCTTAAATACTGTGAAGCACAGATAGTTGAAATACAGTTTGAACTCCCTTTTTTTTTTAAAAAAAAAAAGGGAGTGATAATTTAATTATTTGTAGTATTGACCACAGACCAAAACAACTCAGATAGTTTTAAATATTCCAAAGCGTGTGAGAACATTTTTCTAGTTACATGAAGGAAAAAAGAATTCTATTTTTTCCCATAACAACCCAAATTATATTTTTCTTTAGTCTCCTCAAGACGTGATAAACATCTTATAAACATGAGTTAAAATGAAACTATACAGAAGATAAATATATCTATTATATAAATATAGATATATTTATTATATAAATATATCTATTTAACTCCTTCACATCTTACCTAGTCAGACAAGTACAAATATTCTAATACTTATATTACTATCCATTTCTGGGGTTTAGATGTAATCCTAATGTATGCTCAGAATAGGTAGTACAACACTAATATAAAGTATTAGCTAAAATGCAGAAATTATTGACATGGAAAATAATCATTCACTACTTCAATATCAGAACATATCAGCATATGGGAGCAATAAACAGAAGCAATCATGTGGGCTTAATAAAAAAAGAATATATTGAATAAGAACACGTAATACTGGCATAGGTTAAAAGGTACTATTTGAATTCATCAAAGTGAGTTTATTAAAGGAATAAGTTTTGAATATTCAAGAGTTCAGATTTATGACCAACTACCAGTATTAGGCCAAACCTAATCCTTAAGTACAATCACAGAACTACTTCATTTTACTTTGTATAAATACTTATGCAAAAAGAATTACATGAAAAACATACTCCGAGAACAGGTGCTTTCTACACAATGATCACTTTCATTTGTCATTGTTCCAATTTGCTGTGAAGCAAAAAAAAAAAAAAAAAAAAAAAAAAAAAAAAAAAAAAAAAAACCAAAAAAACAAAAAACCACAAAACTTGTTCATATGGATTCTTTGACAGAAATACTGATGACTTTTTGAACTAAGGATGCCCATCCTATCTCTTGCATATTTTACATGAGTACCCTTCACAAAGAGGTCCACACATGAAATAGTTCAAAATGCTGCAGCAGTAGTGCAGCTGCTGCAGCAGCTAAAGCTGGACTGAGAGGCAGTATTGCAGCATCCTCACATACTGAGGGGGCTCTGCACTTGTGGGAATTTCCACAATAGGCAAAAGCCAGTGTTGGCAATGGAAGATTATGACAGATGGTTTGCAAAGTCCAAGGGGACTGACAAATAATTCATCAACCAAGTCTAAAGACTGCAGAACTGCTCAAAAAGTTACATTAGTTATAATTGGGCATGAAAAAAAGGTGATCACGGTCACCATTCCCTTTATTACTTTAGGGAAAAGGGGATTGTAGGAAGGGTACTTTGAAGGCTACATTCAGTTTCTTAATTGGAAACTGAAGTCAAGGACCTCCATGGCAGCATTCACCAAAATGTTTAAAAATCTTTGTCCAAGGCCCAAGAAATAGGCTGTCTCAACGTAATCATGAGATAAGGGGGTAAAAGGAGAGATAAAAAGAACTGGGGAAATCAGGATTAACCAGAAAAGCAAGTCTGACCTCCTGCAATGTCAGCTGACCAGCACCTGCAATAGTGAACAACAAAGCACAGGTAAAACTTGTGAGTGCTGGTACAACAGTATTAGAAGCCTAGAAATGTGTTAATAGGAGACTTTAATCAGGAGATTTCATCTAAGACACAAAAAACTCAATATGCAGATGCAGCAATTCTTGTATCTCCATATGCAGTATGGACTAATGTCAGCTCAGGACAAGATGCAGAAATACAGTTTTTTGGATGCAGTGACTGGTTCCTAGAAGAATTAGTCTTAATCCCCAAAGAAAAGCTCTTCAGGCATTATTCAAAAGTGAAGCAAATTACTTGTATCAAGTTGTGAGTGGAAAAACACAATGTTTAAAAGTAATCACAACAAATTTTA
Organism: Cettia cetti; assembly: GCA_013401135.1. Classification (NCBI taxonomy): domain Eukaryota; kingdom Metazoa; phylum Chordata; class Aves; order Passeriformes; family Sylviidae; genus Cettia; species Cettia cetti. The sequence continues at coordinate 66,592 of VZUI01054748.1, read as the reverse complement.
AAATAACACTAAAATAAAAAGGAATATTCCAATAAATCCAGCATAATGTTATCAATTTCAAGACAGACAAACAGAAATGGTACAAGAAGACAAATCAAACAAACAAAACCCAAAAGGAGTAGTCAAAAAAAAGCATGCAAAGACGCAAGCATGAGCTGTTCAAAAAAAACAATGTACTAGATGACCAGCTAAAACTGCCTAACATTTCCAATAGAAAACAAAAGAGATAGAGACCTTCTTGGCTCAACAGGAAAGTAAAGGAGATTAATTCAGTGGAAAGGCCAACAGTTTAAAAAACCTGGAAATTTAACCGAACAGGGAGAAGAAAGCACACAAACCATGAAAAATCATATTGAAACTAAAGGAAAAATGGAGAAAAATTCGAAGAAATCCTTGCAAAGTTTACAACAGACTAAAATAAATATTCCCACCATTGTAGGGGTTGTTGGGGTTGTGGGTTTTTCTTTTTGGTTTTTTTTTTTTCCTTGGGGTGGTTTTTTGCTTTTGAAAACAGAGTCTATAACTTCTGGACTTTGTCAGAGGGTACTGCATAGGTACATAAGGACCCTAGGGAAGAATAATCTCATGTACAAGTAGAGGTTCAGAGCTGACTTGCTGGCAACCAGCTCCAAATGAGAAAGACCTGAGAGTTCTGCAGAGCAGGTTAACCATCAGCCAGCTGCCCTTGCAGCCAAGGTGTCAATGGTATCTGGGGTGTATTAGGAAAATGGTGGCCAGCAGGTCAAAGGAGATGATCCTGCCCCTCTACTCAGCCCTAGTGAGTCTCCATCTAGAGCACTGTGTCCAGTTCTCAGCTACTCAGGTACACAGAACATGATCTGACCCAACAGAGCATTTTTTAACTTAGTATATAACAAGGAACATGACAAAATAAAACCAGAAAAGTCTAAGCAAATCATAAAACCAGAAGACTGAAAGTTAAGAAGCCACAATTACTAAGTTCAGAGTATAATAAGGCAGTCCCTGATATAAAGGGCTTCACTTTGTCATCTAGTTTTTGGAAATGTATCCAGCAATGTTCTTTTCTCCATTTTGGTTTTTTCTTTTTTCTGGTGGGGGGAAGGTGGGTAGATAACTAAATGAAGAGAAAAATCAGCTGTGAGTACTTTTCTACTCTAAGATGGCAGAAAAATTGTGGTAGATCACTGTCAACTCAAAACTGATTTAAAGAACAAAATAAGCAGAACAGGGAAATATCATTTAAAATAAAAGCAATAGAAAAGCATTCTATACAACTCAATTCAAATATTTGTCACTTAACATTAATCTTTCCATGGGTAAGCAAGTGCTAGTGTTTGCTATGCAATTGTGGTAAGAGAAACAAAAGGGTCCCCAAGGCAGCTTCTACACAGGAACATATTTGAACACTAAGTGATCATTAGTAATAAAGCTACTGACATTTGTTTGCTTATGTTATAAATGATTTTCGAAGTGATCGTTTCTCTTAGAAGGGCATCCATGTTCCTGGACATACAGGATTTCTCCCAGAGAGCAAGTAACTATTCTAGCAAGAAGCACTAGTTATTGTCATAAAATTAACATTCACTTTATGTAATGAATGCAAAATCAGACAGCCCAGCCAAATGAAAGCAAACTCCTTTACATGCTGCATTGCTTCACATTAGCTTTGATCACATTGCACTTGAAAGGCAACAGATAAAAAAATTAGTCTTCCATCATGGTGTTTGCTCCTTCTCTGGACAGCTACAGCCATCTGTGAAGGGATTGTAAGGATAAATTGTTTGTGCGAGTGTCTCTGCTTTTCCTGTGTGCATCTGTCCATCTCACCTGCTTCTAGAATTCATCCTGCCTTATGCTTAGGACATAAACACATAGCAAGAACTGGATTTTTGTTATGCATCTGTGCAGTGTTTAACACAATAGGGATCTGTAGTCTGATTAATGTCTCCAAGAACCACCACTCTTTAATTACCTAGAGTACAACTGCATTTACCAAGACCTTTTATAACACTAATAGTAATTGAAATGTCTTATACTGGGAAGATAACTTTTAGGACTATATTATCACTGTCCTTTCTCACCCAAAAATGAGAAATAAAGATATTCAGTCTAGTTTTTCCTGTTTTGCCACCCTATCTTTCGCCCTGTGAGCAAATTGGTGGAAAATCAGAATAGTAACTCCGTTCATTCTACTCCTCAAAACAAAACATGCAGTATAAGCTCACAGCGTAAGCTCACATCATAAACTTGTTCTGCAGCCAGGAGAGAGCAAAATGAACTTGGCTGTCCCTTTTCCAGGACATGATAAAAGTTGTGTCTCAGTCCTGACCAAGTACCAAACAACTTCAGCAGACAAGAAGCACAGCTGCCACCCATACAGAAGCAACAGCTATCCTTAATCAGCTTGATGCTTCTCTCATTCACTACTTTGACAAAACAGGAAAAAATGGAATTTTCTATTCACAAATGCTGTATCACAGGAAAAGGGAGTGAATTCCCATCAACTCTTCAAATACTACAGTTAGCTGAAACAGAAAATGCACGTAGAGAGAAGTGATGGCTTTCTGGCTAAGGCAATGGACTAAATATTTTCTCCTTTCAGATGACAGAAAATATTCTGAGTTCCTTAACTCTAGGAATAATAGCCCCTTATCTTATGGGGATAAAAACGTAGTACATTAATACATCGTAACACTGTTGTCTTTGCAAATACATAAACATTTAAGAAGATGACACTGCTACAAAAGATGACACAACAGGGTCAATAAACCCATCCATAACTTGCCAAAATCTCTGAAGTCAGGATTATATTTCGCATCTCTCAACTGAAGTATCAATCAGCTTGGTCAACTAATATAAAAAAGCACAGTGAGGTATACAAAGGATGTAATTAAACTCATTTTTTTCCTTCATTCTGAAAATCTTTAATTTGGGACTTGGTGACACAAAGATAATAAAGGTTCTCAATCATCCTGTACTGAGCATTACATTAAAATAATGACACGTGATTGCAAATCTATTACTAAATCTGTTTAGAATTACGTAAATCTGCTGGGGTTTGGTCACCAATCAGTGCTGGGTCTATCTGCAAATTCTGTATCTAGCCACAGCACCCTGCTTGGCTTGGACTAAGTGAGCCATGTTTTAACACGTTCCACTCCTTGCGTTGGTGTTTTTTATGCTTTTAACTGACTTGTTTCATGCATCTACCACAGGCTTTTTAACTTTCTACACAGCTTTCAATGAAAATTTACTGCAGAGAATACTGCCCTATATTTGTCCAAGTCCTGACATGGATAGCCTACCTGATAGCAGAAACACCCAGACCTGCCTCCTGGGTTTTATGAAGAGTCAAACTCTTTCTCCTTATGAATTTGCAGAGAAGCACTGGTCAGGGCCCCTCAGAAGTCACTCACTTTTTGTCAGGCCAGAAGTCATTGTCTCAATGGTACAGCTGAGTAGCAAAATCTTGTGCAGTAGTATTCAGCACGGGGAACCAAAAGACCTGCATGAAGCACTGAAAATCTGTGACAAAGCCAATAATCTAATAAAATGCTATCACAAATGCTTTGTATCATGCAACATCAAAAAAAATTAGGTCCTGTAATAGAGAAGTTTATAATAGAGGAAAAACACTACAAGGAATTCCCCAGATCAGCGAATAAATCTCCTGGTGTTGCATATATCACATCTTATTTCCTTAAATTCCCTCCATATTAAATGCACCTACTTTCTCTTACAGAGGACTGAAATGAGAAGCTAGTAATTATGAACATTAGGAAATTTATTTTGATTTCCAAACTACATTTTAATTTTGCTCAATGTATATGTTCACATAAAAAAACCACCTCAAGGTTTATGATTCAGTTTTTTTCCCCTCTCTGACGTTATAATTCCTCCCAGAACAATTAGATTTCCTTTTGGCCTTAAAACTTTCCACTACTAAGAAGCCGCTGTCTTCCTATTCACCTCATAAAATAAGTGCTCCATCATACTTTCCTCTTTCTCTGCTTCATTTTGCTTTCAGTCTCACAAAAGAGATTGAGTTTGGCTAACAATTTGCACAACAGGATTAATATTTCCCTACTGGGAGATTAATACTCTGAATAGAACATAGGAATAGGATTTACAAGTTTAAAACTGCAAAATAAATCTGGTTTATGTGCAAATTATCTTTGCTATTTCTATCATTTTAACATCATGGAGAAATGAAATTCACATCAATGTTTAATATTATTATTATACAATTAAAAAGCTGCATTAATAACTTTAATGTCACGATTATCACCTCTCTGCTTTGGGATACTGGGCTGAATCTGTAATCAAGTTTGCAAACCCGAAGTACAAGATCTGCAACGTCAATAACAAAACAATACACCCACTGTTATGAGGTATAAGCATCTAGCATGGTTTTTTCCCTTCTCAAATCCCTGGACGTATTTACTGAGTAAATACAGCAGCAAATGCCGCTTTTCCTCTGCTACGACCTGAAATAATAATAAAAAAAAGTTATTTCAGCACTCCTTACATATCAATAACATTACAATTTGTTGGGGTTTTCTTTTTTAGAAAATCAAAATCCCAAGAAAAAAAAAATTTCCACACATCAAACTTTTTCTCTTAATGCCTTTTAAAGGCTTTAAGCTACCTCACTACTATCTTGAACATTCTGCCTTCCTTCACAAGACCTAAAAAATCCAGACACTTAGATCGCAGAACACTTCATTTCTTCAATTCTTCCCAGTATCTCTGGGAGAAAAAAAAAAAACTCTCCTTGACACATTGATCACTATATTTTTCAAAAGCAGTTTCCTGACATCATCTCAGTTTATACTTAAGGTTATCTCATAGAACATACTGGTGTATGCACTTTCAAAGAAAAACAGATTTGGCTATATTGTAGAAGTATTTTTTCACCTTATCTAGCAAAAAAAAAAAAACCCTGATACTCTTCTGTCTGGCATGAAAGGCTCCATCATTCATATTTTTGGCTCCTCACCTTGGTTTAATATAATTAAATGTATTCCAAGGCTATGTAAGAGACACCCATAACACACAAATAAACCTTGAGAGAATTATGTATAAATCCTGCCCATTTAATCTAAATGGAGCAGTGACTGCAAAACAGCATTTGCTTAATGTTCCTCACAGTCCTGTTTTTAAATGGTGATAGGGCAGATAATAGCAGCAGGTAGGACATATGTTATAGCTCTACAGAAACAAAACAAATTCACTGAAAATAAAATATGCCAGGTAAAAGGCAGATTCCAAATATCACATTACTTGCTAAATGATTCTATGAGTCTATATAGTAACATTGACTTAATTAATGCACATAAAATATTTCAGATTATGTCAGAATGAAGTACAAAATTACAATTAGCCTTATGGAAAAGCATAATTTACATAAAATGCCAACAGAGTACATTCTCTGTCCTCTGTAGCTGCAGACATGTCTAAGGCATAGGAAGTAAAATTCTATTAGCTTGCTATTCTATAACATTATAAGCTTGTCAGTTCGTAGGAGAGTGGGTGCAAAGCTTTCCTTTCACTAGACATTACAGGGAAAACTGACACTGTCCATGTTCTGATTAGCAAATTAAACTAAAAATAACCACTATTATTATATTTAATTAGTGCTTCTGAAGTAACCCTATCAGAGACATCTATGGCTTCAAGCAGTCAAAACCCAACAAAACTACAAAAAAGGAGAAAAGGGGGAGAAAACATCTCTCACAAATCAGTAACAAGATAAGAAACAAAGCAAAAGAACACCAACCACCATGAAAATTACAGGTTTTCATTCATGCATATGGTTGAGCAGTGGAAGAGCTGTGGACCATTAAACAGTCCAAAAACATTACAGTTACACTGCAGGATGCTCAGACAGACTTCTGTCAATGACAATAGCCTTTGTCAAAGGCCTGAAGCCTTTCATAAACACTAAACTGACTTCATATGCAAAACAGGTCAATGATCATGGAAATTCTATCTGCACCAACAACAGACCAGCTTTTAGGATGTAGTGAAAAAAAAAGGAATACTAAACGAGAAACATTAACTACCAACTATCACATTTCCCTTCCACAGTATCCAACATATATGCATTGCATAGAAAACACACAGTTTTCTATGCAATGCATAGAAATGCACAGTCCAATACTGCTTTTAATAGTAAAACTGACAGACACTACTATTCAGCCCTGTTGAAGGGAAACCTGCAGAAAAGCAGTGTCAAGAAAAAAAGGAAGCTAATGGACAGAGATAATGAACAACCATCCAGTCAAATTCAGTATCATTCAAATACTAAAAAAAAGGCAAACCATGATGGATGGAAGTGCATTGCCTCTCCATCTATATCAAATAGATTCCACAATCCCAATCAAAAAAAAAAAAAATTGTCTTTTTGATATTCACCCCAAACAGCAGAGTAGAGAATTGCACTGACAATTTATATGCAAAGTGTTCTCCACTAAAACGAATCTAAAACTAATGGTCTAATATTAAATAACTTGCATAAATTTTCTAATTTGTCATCCATTTCAAAAAGAAAGTGTAATTCTTACAAGTGGCTTTGCAGTTAAAGGCAATGGCATTAATTATAGCTGCAGAGTGGGGAAAAAAAGGTCAAATGTCCAAGTTCTGAGAAACGGCCAGATTTTAGTATAAAATTATAAATACTCAGTAATCAATCCATGATCTGTTGACAAGCACTGTAACCCTCTATTATTAATCTCCTACTCCTTACTTACTCTCTTTACAGCCTTAATCAGATGTTCTAAGGACCACTAGAGAACTTCAGCCAGTACCTCTGGGAATCACTTTATGCCTGTGCAGTAACTCCTTCCACTGAAGTTAAAGCTCATTAAAAGAGATACTGCAAATAAATTTCTCAGGTACATAATTGCTAAAGACTTGTATGCAACTTACAGGGAAGAGCAGTGGTTCCACAGCATAAACTGCTGAAATGCAAGCTCTGCAGTTAAAAAACCTATGTATCTTTCATAAAAGGCTATGACTGAAGAGTCACTAACAAATTTTATAAAATTCTGATACTAACATGCACTGCTGTGCATTTTAAACTCACCTTATGCTATCAAGTGTATACTTCAGTTCTTTGAGCTTATCACACTAGCACAGGAAGAAAGAGAATCAGAATTCTTCCCTCTTCAAGACAAAGGCAGACAGAAAATCTCTTTTTATATTACCAGTCTAGATCTTCAAAGCTAAATGACACAGCAAAATTTTGTGAATACATTCCCACACTCAGCACAAAAATAGAAGTGAGGTATCTGATGAAAAATAATGCGACCAAGAGTTTTACTCTTCTTGAATTCCAAGGATTCAATTTACCCTTGTTTAATTATTGATAAAAAGTTAAAAATATTTCAAAAAGTTTGGAATTGGAATTCCCCCCCTATGTACTTACAAATATGTAGGGGGGATTCCAATTACTGTGGTAATAATTTATTGTCATACTTTTCCAAACTAACAGGGATAGAGATGTTTCAAAACTGAGATAAGTTTATTTGAAGTATATTCTACACTAATTTTGACAGGGTTACACACAAGAGAACTGCAATTTTCAGCTGTTACAGAAATTACTTTTGTCTAGCTAAAATATCAACCACACAATTCTAAGAATTCATTACTAAATTTCCTGGTTTTAATATGAGAACTAGCTACCATGCAATCAAATAGCTCAGACAATATTAACAAATAATGAAATAATCATATTGCAATCTAGTTAATTGCAGGCAGGAAGCAAATGCTGCAACATTTGAATTACCTGAGTGATTCTATACCCATGGGAGTAAATCCACATAGCCTGATGGGACTTAGAGGGTAATCAAACCACTCCCTATGGTACAGGGCTATAGCCATACTCCAAGTTTTGATCCTTAAGTTCAATGGCAAAATCACATTTACTGCAATAATAACATCATAACAGCTCTTACATAATTCTTCAAGGATTGGTAGTATGACTGAGAATTAACAGATCATATCAGAAACAGATCTATCTGTTAGAACAGGCATGGAAAAACATGATTTCACATTAAATTGGGCCACTAAAACCAGCAGCCCCATTTCTCCCCTTGGGCTTTATCTCCTCTTCATCCCACCCCTTGGCCCTCTTGCAGTTGTCCAGCCAGCTCTCCTCGCTCCTACCCACACTGCCCCCCAAACAGCACAGCCATGGGGCAGAGAGCACCATGGTGAAACAACCCAGTGACAGAAGGAAAACAAGGGCCACTACTAAGTGACCAGTACTTTAATCAACCCCACAACACGGGTGCTTGAATCCTTGTTGCCATCCCCAGAAGGAGGCTGGAAGGAAGCAAGTTAGGGCTGCATGAAAATGCTGTCCACCAACTATTCCCCTTCCCAAATCAAAAGATAGCATTTTTCTGTCTTGTTTGTTTTCAGCAAGGTAGAACTCAGATTCATGGCACATGCTTACTCTTTAAGTTAGACCAAGAAAAGCTCTTCCAGAAGTACTGAGCACATATGGGTTTAACCAATGTCAGTGGAAGATGTAGGGAGGTAGTTCTCTCCAAAACCTAAATACAGAAACTCCCATAAAACATGCTTTTGTTTCCTCATGCAATGGCAGCTTCAAATAAATTAATCCTAACAAAAGCTCAAGAAGAAAAAAGAAATAGCATGCTAAAAAGGTATAACTATCTTCTAAGAAAACTTCCTGCACCATTAGACTTTTGCTGGCTTTTTGATAAAGCTCTGAATTTTCCCTGAAAGCAAATTACATATACATATAAAACCATCTAATCTGTAGATATTTGCTTTGCTACCCACACCCAATAATGACAATCACTGTAAAAAGCACCAAAGAGCAGAGCCTTTGGCTCCACTTGCCACACAACACTATTTAGGCAAGTAACGAACAGGGCTCCCCACCAGATGACCAAAAAGTGGTCATTTGAGATATGACTCAACACTGCCACTACTCACACAACCACCAGACTTTCCAGTCCAAAACAGGATAGGTTTTTTTGAAGTGAAATACTTTTTTTGTCACCCCATAAATACTATGTTACAATTAAACTTTTCAGCAAAATTTCCCTTCCACACGAAACCTAAAGGTCACTTTCAGAGTATTGGCACAAGACTATCATTATCATGCTGATATATTTGTCCATTGTTTCTTTTCCTATTTTTAAACTTAGATCCCTTTGGTGCAGGGACTATCTTCACTTTCTCTTTATTTTTTACTCCTGAAACATTATAGTCCTGGCTCCTAACAAGAACAGATAGGAAAAAAGACTTAATAAAAGAAGTGGCAAGATGAGAGCAGATACATGTCTTGCAGTAAAATCCTCTATGAAAAGTCTCCTCTGAAAACACAATTGAGGGTTAAAATAATAATAATAATTTTAAAAAAATCAATGAACATTGGCACAAGAGCTCTGAAAGATACCTCCCCTACCTGAATTTAATCAAAGGGGATGAAACACATTTTGCAGACGACTATTATGTATGATATCTGACCTACTTACATGCAGCTCATCTTCTCATCAGAACAAGGAAAACATACCATATAAGGTGAAATTTATTTGATTTTCAATGCCTACATCAAGGTAAGATAAATTCCACCCAGAGTGATGGGCAAATTTTCAGGGAAATGACAGCAACTTTTAGTAGATACACTAAAAATCTTCATTATAGCATCTAAACTCTCCCTAAAAAGTATGCACCTGTAAAATTTTTAAAAATCCATTTTTCATTTACAACTTACATTAGAAATAGAAATCTCTAAAGCTCTTTGGGACCTAGAGAACATCACATATAGAAAGGGAAAAATCTTAATAAAAATAGCTAAAAAGGAATTAGCAGGCTAAGAAGAACCTTGATTCCTTAAATGAGTAATATATGGAAAGTAAAATCTTTAATTCTTCTGCAGCCTGCATTCTCCAATGCTACAAAAAGTTGTGCCCAAAACAGGGAAAAAGTGTTATTACCTTCAGTTAATATCATGATTAATGTTGATACATCATGTCACTGCTTATTTGAACAAAGCTACTTCAGGCAAACAATTTTCCTAACATCCCATGTGCTCAAGACTGAAGAAATTAATCATCTGTAATTAAACCTGAATTAGCGTATTATCTGGTCCTAATATTAGAATAATGGTAACCGATACATTTTATTAAAGCTTTTTTTGTCTCTCTAAAATAATTAAGCATTTGTGTAGATAGTTGATCTTCACCATCCCTTGGTTTTGGCCTCCTTCCTCCAGAAGAGACACAAGAGGTTATCTATACAAGAGAACCAGGGTAACAGTTTTATATAACCTTGATGGTAAAGAAAATTGGCATTATTCCACAATGTCTTTTCTGAGCAAGGTCGAAACATTGAAGAAACAGATTTGTAAACCAAGGACTATTAGCCCCTAACAGCAATTTGCAATATTTTGACTGCAACACCTTCACTATAAAATTTTACTTCCACAAAGAATTCAGACTTTTGTTGGTTTTAAAAACATATGACAGAACTTGAGCAGATATGAAATACAACATCCATTTATTTAAGGTTCACCATTTCTGAAATTAATTGTAAAACTTCCTTAATCCAAGAATCAAATTGGTTTTAAAATACTTTGTTATCTAAGCTTCAGAGCAATTGATTGCCCCAATTTGTAGACAGCAATGCCACAGAAGATGAAACAAGAGGTCCTGATTATCACCAATTTTATAGTGTAAAGCTGATTTTGAGACTTTTCCTATAAGATGTCTCTGCCTATGCAGAACTTGAACAAGTAAAATGAATTTTCTATTCCTCACAAACACAGATAAAAAACGAAAACCTTAGTTAACAAGTCTATACCCATTATTTTCAGCATTTATATACTACAGAAAGCATGTTTCAGAAGTGATCTGACAGAGGAGTGACTATGGTGAGTCTCAGATGGGATAGAATTAACTCTCACAGTGGCCTATGCAGTGCTATGTTCTGGACTTGTGTGTGAAGTGGTGTGGGGATAAGAGAGCAGTGCTTTAGCTAAGGCAGAGCAGCACCTGCAGTGTCACAGTGTCTCTGCTCCTCATCCTGACACCGCAGCGGGAACATCAGGGACGGCTGAGCAGCCAGGAGCACAACCACAACAGATGCACCTACCTGACCAAAGGCTTATTCCACCCCATGCAACATCACATTCAGCCACAAAAACTTAGGGATAACCTTTCTAAAGCAGCCATTGCCTGGAGACTCACTAGGCCTCAGTCTGCATCAGTCTTGGAGGTGGTGTGATGGCTTTTGCATCACTGGGACTAGAAAGGGTATCCCACCTCTTTCCTTATTTTACACTTCTAGTTTGACCCTCAAGTTTTTCTTGTTTTTGCTTTTCCAATTCTCTCCCTTATCCCATTTAAGGTGGGGAGTGAGAAAATGACTGGGCTGGTCCTGGACAGCAACTAAACCACACAGTAAGATTTGGGGTTCATGAAATTGTCTTTACATTGCAGACACCTCCAGTTCTATTGCATCTGTACAAGGTTTTCTGTCTTTAAATTTACAATGCAGTAACATTCCAAACATCTTTACCCTACATTAAGAATCATATCAAGGATAGTATCTGACCACCCTTTACCATATGTTTCATTACTTTGCATAATGCATCCAAGCCATTTCCTAGAATGCAAGTGTGCTAATGGATGCTCATGAAAAGCACTTAACTTCAATACTAGTTATCAAAAGGAGGGTCTTTAAAACATTGCCAAATTGCTTTTTATATATCAGATACTGTCTGCATTTGAAGTTCTGTTGTTACAGTACCTGTTTTGTATCCTTACGTGAACTTCTTTCATTAACACTATACTGAAGTGGTGATACAACCAGATCAGTCTTACTACAATAACTTTTTCTGTATAGCTTTTTATAGTTTCTCATTGCTTTTCTAATACTAAAAACCTAAAGAATATTTCCTGATGAAACCTGCCCGATCAAGAGAGTACAAAAATGTACAGGCTCTGAATCATAAGCAGTCTCTCACTTGTGTCTTTGCTAACTTTAATGTACCATCACTCTACTAAATTTCTTGGGCTGGATTAACCCTTCTGGAGACCTATCTTTTTTTTTTGATTCACCTTAATTAACCTGAAATCTGAAATACATGGTTGTTAGTAAAGAATATAGAGCATCTTACTAGGTCTGCCTTCCAACAAGTGTTTATGCATTTACTTCATTCCAAGGGGAAGGGGAAAAAAAAAAAATCAAGATGGCCATAATAAGATAATCTTCATACTTGAACATAATGTACTTTTCACAGATGATTCACACAATAGCAAAAGAAATACTATATGACAGCTAATCTATTTTTAATAAAGACTAGATTTTGTTGCACAAGATAGAACCTTCTTGTGGAGTAACCTTCAGCAAAGGGTAAGTAAACACTGAATCCACTCCAGTCAATTTTAAACAACTCTTGCTCACATAAATTGACATTATTAATGAAACATTTTTAATATGGATTCTATCACCTTTAATTTGAAAAGCATTGTACCTCTACTTCTTACACTTTAGCCATTGCTTAATGCAGTAACACAGTGCTGTTAAGCAATGTGCAGGATAAATAGCACTCATAAAAAGCCTGAGTATTCCTTCAGAAAATTCTGGTTTAGAGAGAAAAGGCCAAAAGCATTTATCAGCACAAAGAACCAGTAAAAAACTTGCTATATAACTTGCTATGTATGACCCAAAAATCAACAGGGAAGCTCAGATCTCAGCTTTTCTCTCTCTGCACTGATACTCCCACCCTTGCAAGCTTGATTCACTCAAATCCATATTGCCATCACCTCTCCTTGTCTGGATTTCACTTTCTCCACAACAGAGATGTTGCTTTCAAGGAAGGGTGAGAAAAGATTACAGCTGCCTCAATTTCATCCTTCCAGTTTCCTTATTATAAAAGATAATGTATTGCAACTGTTCAAAATCCCTCCTGAGAGTTTCTAATCTCATATGCTAAGCAATCAGATGACAATCAAAAAAGCATAGCATGCCTTAAAAAACCCACAATAAAACAAAACAAACAAAAAAAACCCCCCACAAACATAAACCCTAAAAGCAGTAAGCAATCACAGAAGCTCTTCAGATTAAATACAGACAAATAATGGAAAAACAGAGTTCATCAGTGTGCAAAAGACTTCCATATAACTTTATTTTTCAGAGCTTTTAAAGTTAAAGAGCACATACATTAAATGCTAGTAAGAACATTTTCACTGTAAATGTTTGTCCATATTTGATCTGCAAATATAAACTTATACGGGCTCTACTATCAGACTAGAAAAAAATACTCAGATCAGAAACTTCTTTTCTGTTCAAAGATTAGAGACAATGTGGGATAGAGTTTACCCAGTGATGTTTTGTATTCTCTGTCAACCTAAAGGTTAGACAACAAAATTACAATAAACCCTCCTGGCCGTGTAGCCTGTGACACCCCAAAGTATGTTATGCTACCTTTTATGTTGTTATTGTTCACTGGAATGCTGTCATGCCCACAGGACACAGGCTAAGAAAGCAACAAATATCAGAAAAGAGAAAACAAAGAAAAAGCAACTGAACAGAGAGCCTCAGCTAACAACTAAAAATACATTCCTGCAGTGGCAACCAAATATTTGTTATGTTGCTAACTTTTTTAAAAATTGAAAATAAATCTTTATTTACAATTCTTTACTGCATAATTTGGGATTATCTCTGCTTTTTTCATATATTTCACTTTTGATCAAACACCCTATAAGAATTTTTATCAATAGTTCTCCAGAAAGAAATTTACAGGGGCTGGGGACGTAAAGAAAAATATTGCAAAACATTTCACCTAGTTGAATGTAACCCCACATATTCCATCCACTAGCACATTAAACTAATAAAAGAAGTTAAGCAGAACACCAAATAGTCCAAACTACAATAACTAGCACAACCTTCTTCCATTTACTAGATACATTCTTGTTTATTTATTTAAGAAATGTACAACTAGATGCAACAATCTGTTAGCAATGAGAAATACTACCCAGGACCTCAAGCTCACTCACTGCTTCTGTGCTCTGTTGATATTGCAACAAGTACTCACAGATTCTGTATGACTAAACAGCTCCTTCATTTTTCCCAATACATACATCTACAAATGTCTTTAGATTCCACTGCTCCTTTCCATCTCCATTGTATTATCTTGGCAATTTCACAACAGCAGTACAACAGCTGAACTCACTTGTTTCTTATGAAGGAACATCACATAAGCATATAGTTCATTGTTTTGGCACCTGGAATTGTCATTAGGAAATAACAGACTGAAATTTGCAACAGAATTACAACTTATAAATATTAAAGTTACAGAGATTTTTTAAGAGTATAAAGTCTATCAAAATAGCCATCTCTGTTTATAATCTATGCTATTTCTAATCATGCAGCAGAATGGAACTCTGCCCCTCTGTCAGTTTAATACTAACAAGTGTTTATGCAAAGTTTTTACTAAAGGAATAGTCATATGATAAGTTTCCTTTCATTGTAATAACATAAACCAACCTAAAAGTAAATTTTGCTAAATTTCCTAGTATGCTACAGTGATATACCAGTCTAGGCATAATCAAGAAAAATGGTTGATAGACATAGTAATATATAACAAATCAAAATTTTTAGTGTTATACAATTATTTACATGAAACCCAAAACCTTCTAAATTTACATAAATTCTATTAATAATTTTCATGGTCCATATAAAGAGATACACAGCCACAGAATTCAAACATAAGAAAACAACAATCAGACAACATTCAAGGATAACCATAAAAAAAACCCCCAAAAATCCCACATGGAGCTTTAGAGCTACCCTTTCAAGATTTATTTGTTGAAACTGAAATACAGCTCCAAAAGTCTATGGGTGCTACACTTTTTGCCACAGCTTGTTTCTGCAATATCACTTTTCTTCTTATTCCAACAAACCACTACTATCAAGGCTTCTAAAAGTTGTGTTCTCTTAATACTTGTTGAGAAACTGAGTCTTTCGTATTCATATTTTTGTTGATAAACCTATACAAGACACCTTGTAAACAACAGGCTAAATATCCAAGGGTGCCTCTGCAGTTTTGAGCTTCTTCATGCTGCTGAGAATTACAGAAAAGGATTGCTGATGTGTCTGCACACTGTGGCAAATCCCAGGATCAAGGAGTTCAGACTGAAACAAGTTAGGCAACCTAAGTACTTGCAGCCAGCTCCTGCTATTTATTGCTTGGTTTCTGAACCTGTCTGCATCTTTTGAGATAGCTAAAAGAGGAGAGCAGAAACATTTCTGGAGAACAAGAGAAGTGCTGAGTCAAAGCTTGCAGTCTAATCAGTACTCTGTGTTACCAGCCCTCATTCAGAAACTGAGAATCAGCTTTCCTAAGTAAGACCGCAGAACTAAAATACCTCTCTGCCATCACACCACCAAATTTTATTCAAACAGGGAATATCCAGAAAAGGCCAAAATCTCTAATTCTTAATGCAACAACTTACATGGTTTGTTAAGAGTATGGATACATCTGACACAGCCAGCAGCTAAGCCAAAGCCTTGCTGGTGGCAGTTCAAGGCAATTACTCAGCAAAGAAGCAAAGGAAGAGACAAACTAATTCCAGACCCAATATTACCCATATTTTAGTAGCTAGTCAGAGATTTGCATAACACTTCTTTATAATATAAGTTATATCAACTTCTTGGTAGAAAAATGAAGAAAAGCAATAGGAATTCGAAGTACATTCAAAACACAAGACCAAAAGAAATGCAGAATGCATTAATAGAATGCAGAATGCATTTCTTTCTGTTTCATTAAAAAACAAAGTAATACTCTGGCCACACTACATGTGGCTTGCTACTGAACCCAGATTAAGGTTGCAAGGAGCTGAGGGAGGTAGGACACTTGCAAAACAGTAACATTTATTTTCTTGCACAGAGAACACGGATGAAAAATTGTGTGTTTAGTCACAGACCAAAAAGCTCTTTCATACATTGTGCATCTCCCTAACTTAATCTGGGCCTTATAATAACATTGCTCATTTCTGCTCCCTTTATTCTTTGAGATGTGGCAGTGAAATGAAGCTTGGTTTATCAGAGCAAAGCTCCCTGAAGACCTAACAATGCAGACTGCATCATCCGCAGCCTATTATCACTGCAGCCGCTTGACACAAATACATTCAGATGCTGAACACTCACTGCAGGCTTTGGGTACGGTCATATGCCCTCTAAAAGGGAACATCAAAAGAAAACAACACAAATCCTGGGCTTTCCTTAGATGTTCATCTTCAGAATAAAGGAAAGGTAGACAGTTTCCAGTGATAAAAAAATTCATATACTTACTGAAAAAAGTTATAATTGAATATTGCTGAACAGAAAAATTCTGTAGGTGCAGCCTTATTACAATTAGATGTAGTTGAGAAAACCATTTAAGCATTGACCTCACTAGTCCTGCTGCTTATCTGCAGATTTGGACAAGAAAAGCAATTTCTAGGAATTAAACCGGATACAAGCAGCCATTAAAAGCAGTAATGCAATCAGTAACTTTGTGTATGTAAAAAGCATTAAAAGTATCTAGATTTTCAATGTATCTGCATTCAGATCACTGCCGTGTGGCATTAGTTTTTCTCTGAACAATTAAAATTTTTCACCAGACATCACCAAACACTGCAGATATCTGATCCTATCAAACACTACTTCCCAGAAATTCTTTTGCTTAGAAATCCACAGGAAGATTTCCCATGAATTTTTAGGCAACAAATTTTTACAAAAAGAATTTGAAGTCTGCCGATTATGAGGGGGAGGAATGAGTGAATTATGGAACATCAATATAATTTTGTCATGGAATCAGATTCATATAAGTCACCATCAAATAATGCTATTTCAGGGCAGCCTAAACATATCACAAACACGTCTTTAATTTAGAAACACTTTTTCCACTCATATAAAGACCTTCAGTAAAGCAGTACAGTGTTCAGTGACTTTATTTCTTTCTGACAGACAAAAAGAACAAGATTCCCTTTTAGAGGGGCTGGTCATCTAATTTAGGTACCATTCTCAATTCATGTACAGACCAATAAAAAGATAATATATTATAACGCAGGAATAGAACAAAACTAAAAATTGCATGGTTACTTCTATTAGGTCTGCTTAACTTACATGACCCAGTATAATTTTTTAATAATTTACTTTAAAAGACTTACAGCTTTTGGTAAATGGAGGACCATAGCTTTAATCAGGAATGCTCAATGAAAAGAAAGGAGTCTTGCAGAAAATTCTAACAAACACTCCTGCAAGCCTCTACAAAGGCACTTACATGTATGAAACTTGAACAGCAACACTGAGGTCCCTTGTGCATGAAGTCAAGCACAACGAAAATTTCTGCAGAATCAAGATGGTACCAGGCAAGGATGCAGGAATGAAGTAGCCAGAGGGTCATGCAGCACAAAGTTTAAGTATCAGAGATAAGAATGATGGTTTGTTTTGCAGAATAATCTCACTCCTGTTATCCTCATTACTGTACATAACTATACTTAACTCACACAGCGGCCATAAGGGTTGCAGCTTTCATTGGAAATAATACAACTCTACTCATATCATTAATTACCTTAATGTAATAATCTACAGTAAGAAAATTATATAAAATTTTTAAATGCCATGTATCTCTTGTTTTTTAGAAATAAATTATACTGCAATAAACACCTTACTGTCAGTGTAACTGTACATCCCAGAAAGGGATACATAACACAGAAAAATTAAGGAGCATACACTTAATGACTATTTAACTTCCAAGAAAGAAGATGGTTTCTTTTTCAAGGCATTTTTCTTAAAATATGGACTGTAATAAAATATTGGAAGAGAAAAACAGCACATGAAGCTGTGTTAAAATTTTGACTTAGTTGCTTGTACATAAAAACAATGAAGTTAAATTTCAAAATTTTTTGGCTTAAAAACACCATTTTTCTTATGAAATAAGGCTACAAGGGGAAGTCTTATGACCAAGCGTATTAAAATTACATTCCAATTTTAGAGTCTCATTCTAGGCAAGTAACATTAAAAAAACCCTACCACAAATTAAGAGATAAGGCTAAAAATGGCCTGTTCCACTGAGGCTTATTATCTGCTCCTGATAGATGAGTAAAAACAACTGTCAAGAGAAGCAAAGCTCCCTAGGTTTTCAGTGTGAAGCCTATACAGATTTTTGTGGTTTCATAGGTTTATGAAGGTTAAAGTCTTTACTAACTAAATTATAAAAATTTATAACATCATTTTAAGAAGCATCTCTAAAATAAGAGAGACACTGCCCTTGAATACTATAAATTTTACTGGGCTAAACTGCAATGAGTCAAAATACTAAAAAAAAAAAGGTGTAGTCAATTATATATAGTCATATTCATATGACATATATAGTGGCCATAGAGCTAGATCCAGGAAAACCATACTGTAAAAGCTGTCATCACAATAAATATGTGGCATTTGAATTGGATGAGATCCACATAAGACGACAGAAGAGTTGAGGGATTCCAGAGTCTGCCAGATCAATATCCCAGGCTCAACCTGCAGCTGCTCTTGAGTGCATGCTGCAATTGATGAGATGCTTTAATGTCAAGAAGGCAGATGTAGAGTCAACTTCCCACCTGCTGCACACTGAGCAGATTGAGAGCGTTGGTGCTGATAACCACAAGTCTCAATAAAGAGAGTCCATGTGTTATTATCTGAAACCCAGCTAAAGGTGACAAAATTCCTTCCCAGTAAGCCAAGTTTTAGAACCCAGAAAATATGAAATGAAATGTCCAAGTCTTGGAATTTGTATTTTCTGACTGCTTCAGTTATCTGTTTATTTTTTTATGTGATGAGAGCTGAAAAGTCTTTGCCAAGTGCTGACTGACAAAAACAAATGCAATATTTTGAAAGGTAGTACTAAAAATCCTATGCCTATTTTTCCAATTAAAACTAAGAGCCAAAATAATGCTAAGGGAAACTGCCTTTGAGGATTTTCAGAGCACTTAGGAATATTTCTGGGTTATTACATAGGTTGTGAAAGAAGACACAAAAAATGATTTTTACTATTCACTCCATTTATAACTTAACCTTGTTAATTTAGGCAAAGGCCACCTTTTTTTTTTTTTTTTTTTGCATGTCTCACCTTTCAAACTGAAATGGGACAGAGTCCTTAAAACAACTCAGAACTTGTCATTTTAAGAGATCTCCAGAAGAGCTTAGCTCCTTTACATCCAAAAAAAAGAATGCAAAATGATAATTAACCCCCCACACACAACTCTAAAAATTATTAGCCAACACAGTTTGAGTATTTCAGGAAACATTTTTTGAAAAGTATCTGAAAAAATGACAAATATGCATATGTGTTACATAACTGTACTCTGATGCAGCTATAACTGGCTAAGAACTAAGGTAAGGTGAACAAATACAACAAAAGAAAACAGTGAAACAAAGCAGAGATTGTACACACAAAATCTCATTTTCTCCCCATCCATTTACTTTAATAGGGTTTAGTGTTAGACTTTCTATCTCCTCTCCACCTTGATGATCTTAGGTGCCATATAAAATATTTGCACACTGCCTACAATTCTTTTACATCAGACAATATTTTTCTGTCTACAGTTCTAGTTAATATTTATGTATATTGCTTACTACAGTGTAGCTAAATTTTACAGAGAGACCAGGAGTATCATCTGCATACCTTACTAAAGCAACATTTCATTGATGACTTAGCAAAAATAACCCATTTCCAATTATACTTTCACATAAATTTAAATTACACTTAAAAATAAATAACTGAAAAAACGTCTACTGGCTAAATTAAGCTGCACTATTGTAAGAAAAGCTGTGTTAAAAAATTAACAACCAATAGAGTTATCTTAAGGAATCCATCAATCCTTATTTCAAAACTTGTTGGAGGCTAATTTGATCATTTAGAAATGTCTCTTGCACTACTGAAACTCATTAGCCAGAGTCTTGCCAATTAATAGCTGTATTTATACATGCCTGATTCTCACACACATGCATTCACATGTATTGTACATCCAACTTAAAAAAGAAAAAAAACTAAAAACAAGCAGCATGAAGAAAGTCACTTCACAGATAATATGCAGCACACAAAGTATCCAAAGCATACAGGCATTTCATCCACATGAGCTCAGGCAGTAAAAATCTCCAGGTTCAAGATTTGCCAGCTACTTACTGGAAAATCACTACTCATAAGGTATTGCTCATTCAAATTGTGAATTTAAAAGACACAAACTTGATACAAGTGAAAGGCGTACTTGAGCACAACCAGCCAGATCATCTATGCCTTGTTTTAATAACAATCTCTTTATGCATAAGGATTTTACTTAAGCCACAATTTCCTAAATTATTTCATTCCAGAATTCATATTTAGTTCTAATTATGTTTTTTTAAAAGTCCTGCCTTATCATCACTCTTCTGCAGTCCCCACCATCTCATCGACACAGCACTGGAACTATTGAAACTGCTGTTGATAGAGCAGCAAAAGCCAGCTCAGAAAAATGCCTTTGGGGATTTTTTTAGCGACCACTAAAATCACAACATGGACAAGTTTTTCCTAAGATGCAAAAAAAAAAAAGGTCTCATTTCATTGCATCCTGTGATCAAGTTCTCATATGTTTCCTAGGAATTTCAAAGGCCTCTTGCATATTTACTTTTCAGAGGTTACCTGAAATACTGTCAAAGATGACACAGTTCAATAACTACAGATTCTGGCTCATAAATATCACTGTACTAGGCACAACAGAGAAGCAACTCAATCCCTGAAGGCTCAAATCGGCATATCAGATGGAACAAACCCACAAATGGAGGTGAGGTGGGCCAGAAGGATGAACAGATCAAAGTGATGCATAAAAGAAAAACAGCAGCATTGCATATCCCTCCAAAGCTTAAGGATAAATACACACAACTATTTTCAAACTATCAAAATGTGCAATTCTCAGGTCAGGATTTTTCCACTAAAACACAATTTTATCTTTTCTTTAGGGAAAGAGAGGGTATTATAATAATAACAGCACCAACAACAACAGGATAGAATGGTTTGGGTTAGAAGGAAGCATCTACCATCTTGGTCACACCTACCATCTCTCTGGGCCACCTATTCCAGTGCTTCATTCTCATCATAAAAAATTTCTTTCTTCTTGCCTTAACAACAATAATAAACAATCACCATACACAAAGCCTTTGATATTACTTGAAAAACTTTCCATTTTCTTTGGGACAGCTGAAAACACTTCCTACCCTCTCTGCCTAGAGGCATCCAGGGATGCTGGTTCCCAACTGCTCACCTATCAAACTCCCTCACAAAACCTAATGAATTCCTGGACTCTCCAAGCCCTTTGCTCACCACTTTGCAGGTGAACATGCTGGGCTGGCAGCCTTTCTGCTCTCTTGCATTCTCTGCCTTTCTCTGTCTGTGGGGCTGCCAGATTTGACAGACCACCAGCCAAGCATGGTGTCACATGGGCTTGTTCTGGCAGCTGCCTGGCTTTACAGCAAGGCACACAAATTCTCTGGGATTCTGTTTTCACATCCTCTGAATCCAGAAAGAGCTTATATTTGAAGTCACAATGAAAGCTACAAACTTTCAGCAATACTTCTTTTCCTCATGCAAGAAAACTTCCTACATGACCCTGACCCTCTTGTCAAGATGCAAAGACATCATTCAGACACTTTTCCTTTCTTACATGCTTCAAAGATGCTGGAGAAGTATTTATATAAATACAGAAATAGTGCTCTAATGCTCAGGTTCCAGGCATTTGCCACTGATAGCCACAGCTATCTGACAGTCTGCAGTGTGCTTGTGAGCATCATGTGAGCCCTGGCAAGATACACCAGGTCTCTGCATCTTGCCAACATGACCCTAAGCCAGGTGAAGAGCTATCTTGTGTTACGTCACCAGCCACTGCAGTCAAGGACTTGTTTTCTGGTTCCCCTGACTGTTTTCCTTCACCTGATTCTGTTTTTCTGGTGAAAAACAGTTTTTCTGTTTTGCTTTACTAGGTCAAAAAGTTGTCTATATGTATTTTATTTAATGTCTCTTTCATTCTTTCATTTAGCTTTTTCATTGCATACTGGAAGAAGTCCTCAGTAGAAGCTTAGATATTAAATACAAGGCTACAGAAATGTGTTAGAACCTGCCCTAGATGACTGCCATTCAAAAAGGGACTTTCAATATCTATTACACTCATGGCAGTAAAAAGAACACCTCCCTCCTCAACTAAGAAACAGTGGTGAGAGCACAGCATAGAGTACCTGAGTTTAACATCCAGAGGATGGGTGTAGGGTGAGGAGGGGAGGGAGGGTGGGAAACACCCACAAAAATAAACGAAAGCCCACCACTCTCATTTTCTCTGAGGTTTTTCTGTGCAGGTTTTTGGGTGGTGGGATTTTGGCTGTGAGCTTGTTCTTCTTTTGTTTTGCAACAGCTGCTTTTTTCATCTCCTCTAAAGCACATTGACCTAATACTCATCTCTTTTCCCCTGCTCCCTCACAGTTAATCTAGAAAAGATTATAAAAGCAACAAGGACGTGCATCTTAATCTTTTTTTTTTTTTGGACAATATTGGGGAAAAGAGCTTATAGATGAAGTTTTCTTAGTACAACAGAAAAGCAGTCTGCTCTGTAGCAGGTTTTAGGCGATTTCCTTAGAAAAGGCTGAGCACATCAGATCTCACAAGCTAAGAGTAAATCCTGTCCACCAACATTTGAGCACTGCTGGCATGACAGAGCTGTTATAGCAGGGAAGATTAAGAATTCTGCAGATGGCACTCTTCCCCCTGAATCAACACAGACAATGTCCCAGAATAAACTTTCTGAGCTCTAAGCAGCAGTGTCATTTTTTAATGAAACATTAAGAAAAGAGTTCCATCTACTATCGCTAAGCATCAGCTGTATTTTACCTTTCATCAAAGAAGAATAAATAACATTCAGGTAACACTTAAACTTTCCTTTCATGAATTCGTTAGCTTATCACCACTGTCCTCTGTCATAACGCTTAAGTGCCAATTATATAACTGTACCCTGTTCAATAGATATTTATACTGCTTTCTTTGGATTTTGCACTCATATGGCTAGATAAACCTCTAGTCACAGCTAATAGCTACACATCCTAAGGCAGCAGCAAACAAAATTCCATCACCTTTTAAGGACTACTAAATGGCATCCTTGTTAACTGGCTGAGAAGAGCTCTTTCGGCTATCAGCTGCATCCAACATTCTGAGAGTCACTTCTTGTTTTGCTGTTTCCTGGAGTCTCTCCTAAAGGCTCACTCTAATGTAACTCCTGAAGAGCAATACGGCAGAATAATTGTTCGGGGAGCAAGAATAAGAAAACCTCTACATTGTAAAAGTGGAAAAATCACCAGATTATATAAGTCATTCACATTCTTATATAAGCTTAAGTAACCAGCTGTTAACAAAAGTGATCTGAAATTGACAAAAAAAAAAAAAAAAAAAAAACATGAAAAAATACTCCTGTCTTCCAACTTGACAGTATATCTGTTAAAATAAGGTAATAATCTTAGATTAACTACTTCCTTATAAATAACTCACACACATAATCTTGACAATGCAACTGTGTAGTCCACATACAATGCACCACATTACTCAGCTGATCTGTAAAAGAATACACAAAATGTTTACTCTCGATTTAACCTCATAGAGTCTAAAGAAGTTTGTAGAGACCACCACACTGTTTCTCTTTTCCTCTTCACTTTTGTGCCTTAAAAATTAGTTGAAAGCTGTCAGCATTTTGTCAGTAATAAATTATCAGGACAGGGTCATTTATATATCTATGTCCAAAAGACTAGCATAGCACTTCAATAAACATAGCAAATCATTTTCAAACAACTATCACTTCATTATTATTATTATTACTACTTACAGGAAGATCACGCTTCATGAGCGAGAAGCAACACAGATAATGCACAGGAACCTCCAAAAAATTAATGTATCAAATTCTATTAAAGGTACACAGGACCTTACACCTAACAATATAATCAAAATCAACCATCTTTTTCCACAGGTCCCTTTCTGACACTTTCCATATACACAGATATGTGTACATACACATCCTTATAATCTATGGGATTTCTTCAAGGACTTTATAGCATCCATTAGGAGCCATGACACACTGTACTGTTTTTCCAGCCCTATTCCCTGATAAGAAACAGAGCTGCTACGAATTCTGCATTATATTTTCTTTATTCAGACCCTCCACATTGGGTTAAGACGGGAAAAATACAACTGGGGAACTCAAAGAAAACAAAAGGCCTAAATGGTGCTTATTTGCTCAGGAGCTGTCACTCTCTTACATGAAAGTTGGAGGTTTTTTCCCTAGAAATGCTAAGGTAAATCAGGTAGTGCATTCAAGAACAGAGGAGGGGAAAAAAAAAAAACACCATACTCCTTAAAGCTGTGGATTTAGTTTGGATTGCATACACCAGCCAGTCTGGTTTGCTGGTTTGTTTGGATTTTTTTTTTTTCCTCCTGATATAACAACTTTTTGAAAGTAATCAGTAAATTATAACTGTCAGAGTCAGATGTATATGGTCATTTTTATAGAGGTTTGTGAGTCCATGAGACAGCTGAGGATGAGCTGCTGCCCTGAGGAAACTTGTGTCATTTTGGGCCTGCACATGCCCAAGAGAAGTTTTTACTGCCCACAATACCCTCTTAAGCAACTACAAATGCATGAGCACTGTGTCCATAGCTCAGAGAAACAATTTAAGAAGTGCAACATACAGATTAAATAGAGATTTCCTAAAGAACACAAGATTACAGAAAGAACATCCTGCTTCCTCTATGGAGCTTACAGCGAAGAGATTCTCATTAGAAGGTCTGCATAATAAGCAAATCAACTGTGCCCCTACTAAATGAAGGAATGCAATCAAGACGTGAATCATAGAATAGTTTGCATTTCTTGCATCCTTCCATATCTCCTTGCTCTTACCACTGTTGGAAGCAATGCCAGAGCAGAATCACGACTCATAAGTTTGGAAGAGCATGCATTAACTTAAGTATTTCAGTTTGCTAAAGCTCACTTTGAATGTTGGCACACCAGGGAGGCATTTGTCACCAACTGAAAAGGATGGATCATAGTCACCTAAGAACAATCCAGTCATCATTTCCTCAGTAGTTTGGAATAAAAATAAAACAAATAGGAATCTCATACAAAAGCTATCTACGGGATGATAAGCAACCAGATAACTCTTTTGATTCTCTCCAGTAAAATAACAATCTGCACCTTTGTTTCCATCCTTGCTTCTATCATCACAGGCATCATCTGAGAATATCAACCAAACTACTAAGGCCTCCTTTTACCATAGCTCTCTTTAGCCCTTCATCTCTGTATCCAGGAGCAGCATGAAGTCCTACTCCTCTGGGAGTCAGAAACCACCTTCTAATTTCAGGCTAAGCTTACTGAAGCTCAATTTATCCCCTTTGGTTTTAGTGTCAACACTGTCTTTAAGATTAACTAATATTTATTCCTCCCTAATCCTCAACATTTTTAAAGGCCACAATCTAAGTTGCATTTTCCTAGGCTAAACAAGGCAAGCTCTCCCTAATCAATTTCCCCTTTGTTATAACCAGCCCATAGTCAAATTTCACAGTTCTTGAACAGAAGGGGCAAGAAATACAGTTAAAATTACAGAACAGTTCTCACCACTGACTTAATACAATACTATGAATATTATTTTCTAGTGGAAATACCTTTTGGAACATATCCTATATTTGCATTTCCCTTCCCTATAACTACATTCCATTACTGGTTCATACTGAGTCCTATAAATTAGACAATTTACATGCCTTGTGCTGGCTTTGCAAAAAATGAAACATCCAATTTGAATTTTTTTTTTCTGTGTCTACACTGCATGTGCTAGTTATGAATTTATTCTTGTTATTTTTATCATAACTAAAAAAAAAAGATGCCATTTTCTCTGCATATGCAGAACAGTATATTTCTCCACTTCCATAAGTACTTCTGTTTTGTCCAACTATGAAACTTTCAACTGTGCAACACCATTTACACTCTGGTTTAGAGTTAAAAGAAAGTAATTGGATCTATCATCTTATGTACATTGATAAATTGAGTATTACTGGAAGCACAGCTAAGAAATTGCCTGATCAACTAGCAAGAAGTAACTTCAAGACTAAGAGTTTAAAACAAAACCATTTGGAGAGTGTCCAATGAGAGAAATATAGAAATGAGAGGAATACAGGCTTCTAGTCTACAAAAAGTAATTCTGCATGACCAGCAAACCTCCTGCTTTCTCCCCACAGCTCACCAGCAACACTGCTTGCAGTAACTTTCCTCCAGAAGAAATGCCTTCAGCTCTCTAGTAGAATGTATCCTCTTTTAGGAGAACTTCCCTCCAGTTTTGGGTGAATAAGAAAAGCCTTTAGGACTTTGGGAGGCAAGGGCAGACCCAGGAAAACTACATCCAAACATTTAGCTAGCCTGGTAAATACATGGTGCTACAAACTGCTCCTCTAACTTGCATGTTCCATGCAACTCAGTCAGCATTTTGCCAATAATTCATGAATGACGACAACAACAACAACAACAACATTGCTTGACCTCACAGCATTTTAAAGCAGTTGAAAAAATTAATAGGCTATCAAAGGCCAACCATGTGCATGCCAAGACAAAGCTCCACGGATGCCAGGGGCCAGGAGCAGTGAGAGATCCCTGTGAGGGGTGTGCCTCTAGGTCTGGCAGCCAAGGCTTATCCCACCTCTCAGCCTCAGACACTGGGCACCTCCCCAAAGTGAGACAAAATCCAGGCTGGGATGTGGGCCACCAGTGAGCACAGCTCAGCATGGCCAGTGGCTGGGCAGAGCAGGGCTGTGGGACAGCTGGACCCTTCTGCAGGGCTGCTGGGGGGCTGACACAGGGTCCCAGCACAGGGGCAGGTTGGGAGGGGAGCCCTGAGGGGCTGTGCAGGGACAGCAATGTCAGAGTGTCTGCAAGGTCCTCACACTACATAAAGGAATGGATTTGTAGTGGGATATTTTCATTAAGCTAAACTCTTCCTGATCATCTCTTCTTTGTAAGGCAGAAGAACTTTTGCTTCTGCAGTGTTGATTTCTCTCTAATTTAGTTTTTCTTTCTCATTCACGTGGCTCCTGTGCAACACCTGCTGCGGAATCACTGAAGGATCATTCACTCTCTTAGTGTGGAGTTTCTTTATCCTTTTCATCCATTTCTTCACAGGAGAGAAAGTCCTCCCACCTTCTTTCCACTATGCTCTAATCTTATCCTCTAAAACCTTCCTCACTCATGGTCCTGGAATAGCATCCAGCTTTGGTTTTGAAATCTCTGTTCACCTTCTTTATCTTCCTATTGCCTCC
Source organism: Cettia cetti (assembly GCA_013401135.1). Lineage (NCBI taxonomy): Eukaryota > Metazoa > Chordata > Aves > Passeriformes > Sylviidae > Cettia > Cettia cetti. The sequence continues at coordinate 39,237 of VZUI01054748.1, read as the reverse complement.
TTTTTTCACCTGCACCTCATCCAAAGATTTTTTTCTTCAATCTCAACATTTTCCTACTCTGCTCCTCATCTTTGTCTCACCAGTAATCTTCATCATGCTTCTTTTATCTCTTTTTCCTCATATTTTACTATTCACTGACAACACCTTACATTACGATGGTGTCCAAAATTCAGGGACAATAAAGATGGAGGAAAAAAGTTTGGATGTCTGGTCTTCAAGTTCTTTATTCCCTATCTGCAGTGAGAGTCAGACTATGATTCCAAATGCATTTAGTGGACCACTAAATTTTCTAATGATTTTTTAAAGTTAATTCATCTGCACAGTTTTGTATTTTGGTTTTTTCACTGATTTTAAAGGACAAGAATCACAAAATTTCAGAAAGAAAGTGATCAATTCTCTCTGCCAAAAGCTGCAACTAAACAAGAATTTAGAATTTAAAAGGAATTACTGCAAATTAGGCAAATACAAAAGACAGATATCTCAACAATGTAAGTTCCTTTTTATCACCATTATACTATTTTTACTATGTTATGCCTTCATGCATAATCCAGTTATCTTCTACCCATGTAGATCCTCAGAACTGACTTCTTCCCCCACTTCTCTTAACACTGTAACTAATGAGTACACGCCACTGTATAGGTATCTACATTTTTGTCATAGTCTTTTCATTTTCCTGTGATATTCAGTAAGTTCTCTCATGCTAGACATTTACTGATGTTAAACTGATGCTCCACTGTTCTCTGGATCTTCTCACTACACTGTCACAGACATCCAGCTGGGGAGTGGAAGTGGAGCTGGGTAGAACAGCCCCTGCAGCAGGGCAAGCCTTAACTAAGGACCAGGACGTGCAGCCAAGAGGTTGGCTGCTTCTTTCTCCCAAAGTTTTTGTTGCCTTCTTAGAGAATTGAGGACATATCTCACTAGGTACCATACAAGCAGCAGCATAAGCACTGTCACAGGCATGACCTGTTTGCTACAGCATTCACTGCATTCACAGTTAGTTTTGTGCTGAGGGGCTTTAATTCAAGCTCCATTTGATTACTGAATGCAAATGTTGCCAAGGGAATACTTCTCCCATTATATTTTAAAGGGACTAATCCAGGGCTCTCTCTTATTCAAGGAGTAATTTCATAATCCTCAAATGACCTCACAGCTTTACAGCTTCACCAGACACAGTTTTTTCAAGCGCAATGGGACAACACACTGAGCCTGTCTTCTAATACTCCATAGTGAACTTAAGTGAGTTCTGTCAGGAAGATACAGCAATTCTGATGGCAACTCTTACAAAGATATTGGAAATAGTTGCATCATAGTAGTCTGGGGGGAGAAAGATCCTAGTAAGTCACATGCTCAATGACCAAGGGGTAAACTTCTTATTCTAGTTTTTTAATATGATCATCCCTCTCATAATGGTGACAAACTACAAATCCTAATTTGCCAAATTACAGCACAGGTGCTATGTAAGTGTATTTCTGTTAAAGTTTTCTAACACATGTACAAAAGGTATTTTATGAAGAATGTCAGAATTTTTTCAAATATATAGAAGCCACGAATGACAAATTTCCTACTGCTCGCTCTTTAGAGCAAAGGGAGTAAAGACACAATGTATTTTGATTAGATTATATTACAGGGAATTTTTAATACAAAGATCCTTCTTTGAAGGATCTTGGGCACAACCCACTAAGCCTCCAGAGGTTGGCTCTGTACAAATCAATCTTTTCTCATTTTCAAATGTTCTTTTCCATTTATCTGTACAGATTTTGACTGTCAAGATGGTGGCTAAAGCCTGTGGGCCTGATTTCTGAGTCTGGGAAAGATTTTAGCCTGCTAGTGGTGGCTGACTTCTTTCCCAGACTCATAAAGAAGTCAGCCACCATAGCAGGCTAAAATCTTTCCCAGACTCAGAAATCAGGCCCACAAAAGCCAAGCAAAGACTAAGAGTTAAGAACTTCATGTTAAGAACTTCACATTCATCTGCACGTTGGCATCACGCTCTTGATTTCAGCAGAGTTCCTGAGTACTGAAATTAAAGAGAAGCTGGGGTTTCTAACGAGGGTAGAGAGTTACTGGAAGTATTCTTAAGGGAGACTATCCTGAACTAGGCTGGCAAGGAGCCTTGCCTCTCCCAGCAAGAATGCAGCAAGATGAAAGATGCTGACAGAACCTGCCAACATAGCTGCAAGGAGAGACATCAATTAATTTAGTCCTATCTCAAAGAGGGGTGCAAGGGAGCCATGCCATCATCTAGTTCCTTCTGTTTGAAATGAAAAAAAAAAAATATTAAAGTGGTCCAAAGAACAAAATTCTGATCAAGCTCTGAGCTTGATTCTCTTTTCAGCTTTAGAATATTTGGGTAACAGAAGAGCTCTCCCTGCTCAAGAAAACAGTGCCTGTGGTACAATAGCACCAAGCAACAAAAGTCATGACTGAAGGCAAGTTTTAACCACAAGACATTTTAAAAAAGGATACCTAAGTCAACTAAGCTTAGGACATTTAAAAGTAAATATATGCCACATTTATGTGGCAGATACACACAAATATACCATATGCTGTGCAGAATATCCAACTGTTTAACTGAACAAACACTTTAATAAGTATAATCCCTGTCAAGATTTCTCATTCCAGAAATACCACATATCTTACTTGAGTAGATGAATTTGCCTTTTTCAAAAGCAACGCTGCTTCTTGGACATTCTTAGGCTTCAGAGATCCAGTGTATAATGAACGTCAGAGTAAAACGTTGCTTTCAAGTTACAGTGTTCTTGCTTATATCTCTTAAGTCAACATGGAGGGAAGAGAAACAGCTAGTTTCATGTTTAATTAATAAAAGAGAGAAGATTCTGTTTTGGGACTTTAATTTTCACTAGAAATCTTTGATTGTAGTCAGCTGAGTACAAATTCAATATGTCTGAGTGTGATAAAGAAGGACAAGGCCCTCTGGCAAATGAAATTGCTTTAATCAAGACTCCAGTCTAATAACAGATGCAATTATTAATATATACAATTATGCACTTCCACCAGCAAGGTTTTTAGGCAATACAAAGTTTTTACAGTAAACTAAGACAGAGAAAAATAATTTTAAAAACCACCCCAAACAAACAAACAAAACAACTTGCAAAAAACTTTGAATAACAGTAGAATAATCCATATGAACACAAGTTGCATAGAATAAGCCTTCACAGAACAAGATAAAAGAAGAAATAATTTAAACCTTCATATGCCCATAGAAAGATAGAGCACGTTTATTGTCATGACTGCTTTTCCATTTTGAAATGCCTCTTAGGACTGAGCAGCTTTTTGACAAAATGGGCCTTTGAATGGGGTGCCTAGAGAAGTGGTGGAGTCACCACCCTTGGAGATGTTCAAGGAAAGACTGGACATGGCACATCAGTGTCATGGTCCAGTTCACATGGGGTGTTCAGTCAGAGGTTGGCCTTGATGATCTCAGAGGTAATTTCCAACCTAACTGATTCTGTGAAAAAGCTTCACAAAATTCCAGCATTCCAATGGCTCAGCATCTCCCAGAGCTGCACAAAGGCCACATAGTCCCCCCCCTCTCTGTTACCACTAATTGTAGCTATTCTGCCACTGGATTCATACAGGCTCCACTTTCCATTTCTGCTGCCAGTCTGGCCAGAAAAGACAACAGTTCCAGGGGATCATGCTGACACAAACTTCAACTAAATCTTACCATTAAGTTCCATCTATACTTTTCTAATTAAAGAGAAATACAGATCTGTCCAGAGTATTATAAAGCAGTGGAATGGCTGCATATAAGGCGAAATGAAAGAATTCTTAACCTCTTTCTAGTTAAGAAATAAACTCTTCTATATCTTTCCAGTTTCTAACTAAAAGGTCTGTAACCAAGGTCTGAATTACTGACTATGTCTGAAAAACAAGACAACTCATCCTTATTTGTATCTTAGTGATATATACCTTGTATAAAACTTAGTGATCTTAATGTATGTATCTTAGTGACAAAATTTTTGTATCACTAAGAGATATTTTATGACTTAGAGTAAATTTGTGAATACTTCTTTTGTACCTACTGTAACAGCAATGACAGTCTTGAAAGACAAACAAAATAAAACCCACCAACACATTCAGCAAGATACTTAAAGCCATCAGAACCTTTGCTGGTATTTCTCATGGCTCATCATTACTTACTCTGAATCCTAACACCCTGTTATCTTGACCAAAGTTCAGTTCAGCACTCAGATGGTATGCCTCTAGAAACTGAGATAAACTGTCGCATGTCTGCTATTTGTGAGCCTGGAAATTCTCTAGAACCACTTACTATTTTTAAACACATTCTTTAGATGGAACATACTGGCATGCTGTATTTTTTTCCCTAATGAAAGGCAGTATCCAAAACATTCTGACTGTCATGAACTGATGTGAATTGTTTCTTTGTGACAAAGCCATCATGAAATACAGCACATATATTGCTAGGTTATAGCTCTGGGTGAGAGTCTCAGGAAAATGACCAAACAAATCCAATACAGTGTATACTTGGGAGAAAAACTAATGAGAACTTGAACAGTGAGCTCCTGAAGAGATTAAAAAACAAACAGCGTTCATTCTTGTCTATAGCTTCTTCATAGGTATTTAGGCAATTGAATGATTCATAATCTGTTATTTCCTACAGTATGAATACTCAGGTTGCAGACCCTGCCAATCTGAAGAGTAATTACACTGTAGATTAAACCTAAAGAACTAATGGAAAAACAAACATTAAAAAAGAACTGCATGACCAAAGTACAGTAACAGAGGCCAACTGGCCAAACAGGAACACTGGTGGCTGCTGCTACAGTCCATTAGCAAGTAGGAGTCACCACAGGCCCAGATTCAGAACACACCTGACAGAGAGCACTAAGTACCTGGCCACAGCATCTGGTATAATGTCTAAGAGATCTTCTTCAACTCACAGTGCCAACTATGTCTTCTCTGAGTTCAGCTTTCGGAGCTTTCATCCAGCTCACTCTCGTGCGCAGGCCAGTCTCATCCAACACTCAGCAGTGTCACCGACTGATCTGGCTGCACCACAGTGTGTGAGGGCTGCATTCCATCTGCTTCCCAAACCTCTCACCAGCACAAGGCATACACACACCACGAGTGCATAGTACAAACGTGTAAAGATTGACATAAAATTTCCAGTACTCCTCCTCACCTGTGATAACCAGAACAGAAAGGTAATGGTGAGGTACTGGATCTGAGACACTGAACTAGCATTTCACTGGAATTTGCAGCCCTACATACTGTCAGAGCTCTGTTTAAAGGAAAACACCTGAAGACAGTCTCTGCCTCTCTCAAAAGCTATCTTCTAGTTTTGGAGTCCCTTGAAATAGTTTATTATAACCAAAGAAGAAACAAAAATTTGAACATTTCAAAATGAGATGCTGGCATTTCCCAGCTTGGGGAAAAAGGTACCTTTTGGTACCTGTCCCTATCCTCCACTCCCAAATAATAATAGGAAAACATCAGTCTCAGATTACAAGCCTGGCAGGCTTAAATATTTTAATCACTACTGAATTTACTCACATAAAACCCTGCATTCTGCTTCAAGCTTACCTGCCCATAATTTAACCTGATCAGTGATAAGATTCTTTCTTATCACTTCCTAGAAGTGATAAGATTATTTTACTTCTCAAAAGCAGTGTTACATAAAGACATTTAGTGCTGTCTCTGACTGCTATTATCTTTATTGAAACCTGATATAAAGAAGGGAATGAATTCTGCAAATAATCCATAAATAATTTTATGATGCGATTTGAAAAAACAAAGTATTGCTGGAAGGATATAATGCCCAGATAGTGACTTATTATTACTTTGACCTAAGGCTGGAAGAAGTAATGCATCACTGAAAATATAACTGCATCCACAGTAGTTTTCTAGGCTTTTATGTGACTTCAGGAGCTAATAGAATCTAACTGGTTTTATCTCTATAATGCCATTTGAACAGATGCAAATTGCAAGAAACAAAACTTTGCAGAACTAGTCAGTTAATAGCTTTACTCTATTAAGAAAGAGTAGAGCTCTCATTAGCCTGCCATTGTTTTTTTTTTTTTGTTCTGAAAGATACGAGCAGTATAATTTGAATGTAATCACACAGGAATCGTTTCAGCATTTCTCATCTCATTTTTTATCCCTATTGTACAACAGTCATTAAGGGTGTAAATGCATTAATATTCACCTTCTGCAAATCAGCAGGCAGCTCGCTCTCTCTCTCTCAAAACAGAGTTGTCTTTTCACAAAACCACATAGAATCATTATTATTATTATTACATCAATTCAAGAGGTGCACCCTGGCTTCAAGCATCTATCTACTGGGCCTTGAGTAAGATTCTAAGTTGGTTTCCTGAATCAAGAACCAAGGTTCATAAGGAAAGCATCCACAAAAGAAAAAAAAAAAAAAAAAAAAAAAGATCCTGGCCTACCAATTTACAAATCAAAAATCATATCCTTGATGGAGAACTAAGAAACCTTCCAATCATTTTTACTTGGACAGATCCACATGCAAAGAGTGCTGTTTAAGTTGACTGTTCATCATGTTCACTGCTGTCTCTGCTATGCCCTCTCCTCTCTATCAGACAGAAATGTTGGACAGATTAAATCACTGCAAATCCCAGAAAGGACAACTCTTAACTGCCATCAGGGATTTCACTAGATTCACACTGCAGAGTTCTGCAGTCTGTTCCATCAAATATTCAGCAAAGCAAAGCTTCCACTGGCCTTACCCTGCAGCTCTTTCATTTTTATTTTTTTTTACTCATGGGTATCTGCCTTTCAAAGCTCTCCCAATCTGGGGGGGGGGGGGGGGGGGGGGGGGGGGGGGGGGGGGTCGCTACATCTTCTTGTTGGACATTTAGAAAAAATTCACATGTGGCCAAACTATCTCACTTCTTTTGATACTCAATGCCAACAAAATTGCAGAAAAATTAAGCAATTTTATTGCATACCAAAATCTGTGTGCAGAATTTATGTAGCACAGTTTTGTCAAAGCACTGCTGGAACTTAAATGGCAAGTGAAAATTTAATAAAAGAAGAATAGTGCTATTTATCTGATTTATAAATATAGTTTAAGCAAGAGGCTAAATGTATGACATAAAATTCTAGAACAGCCCTTCTTAATACCTCAAGTACTGGAATTAATTCTCTCTGGTAAATATGTCGGTCCACAATTATCTTGACACAAGCATCTGACAAAATCCTCATATGAACAGATGCTTACATGAGAAAATCATGTGTTTATAAATACTGGGTGGGTTCATCAACACAAAGATATTCCTATATTAGTTTGTGTATACACTCTATAATGCTATTTTAGAGGTAGTTTTCAAAATGTTACTGACGCTATCGGAAATGTATTCATACAATAAGAAAAACCTTTTCAGAAGGCCCCCTAAAAGGAGATGGTGTAAAGTCTTTAGGTCCAGTGCTAAAATCAGCAGAAACTGTATAGATGTACTGTACCACTTTATTAACTACATTTTTCTCATTTAGTATTTCACAAGAACATACTAAATATTGTTTCTAATCAATTCATTGTGGAGACATGGCAGCTCTTAGAATGATTGATATTAATTCTATGTTTCCATTTTCATTCTTTCAAGTCTATTTATGCCCCTATTTACTTTCCAGTGGTGTGCAATTTTTGACTAACAAACGCCAAAAACTAATTCAATGCAATAGGTGAGAAACTTTTTTAAATAAGTAAATTACTAGATTCAAGATTGACTTTCACTTCATTATGACAATAAATATTTTAACTCATCCTCAAAATAAGAGTATCATCTTAGAAATTCTGATATTTTGATGTTTTGCAGATTTAAAAGCTGTACCTACACTTGGCTCCACCTTCCAAATGATTTTATGAACAAGTTAAATTTTGTTCATTTCTACCAATAAGATTTTCATATGAAGTCCTCATCTGGATACTGATCTTATTCCATCTTGCTGTGCAGATTTAGAAGTTATGTGGGAGAACTTGGGATAAAAACTAAATGTCCAAGTGAAGCAGAATGCAGGCAAGTAACACCTGAATATAATGGCTGCTTTGATTTCACTCTCAGCACCCACTGTGATACACATCTGTGCTTCTGCTGTCAATGCACATCTATTATATACCATATATTTCCTCCATAGTACTGAAAGCAGCAGCATTTTTCTTCCTTCCTACCCTTTTCTAAAACAGAGGAAATTGATACAACTAAAAGAAGTTAATCAGGTTTTATAAGGAATATTATCCCTCAGAATTTTCACCAGTGACCAATACCATTAGTTTGCCACAAGGCCTGGAAAATGAACTGTGGAAAGGAAAAGGTATCATATGATAATTATCAGTGAACAGAGTCCTGACAAAATTATGTATCAGAGATAAAATGGAAGCATGGTAGGATGGCTGGGAGAAAACCTACTCATGTTACTACATCAAACCCAAAATGATTAAGTAAAATCATTTCCAAGGGCCACAGACACCACTTATGTCATCTTTCTCACCCTGTAATAAACTTTGAAAATTTTTCAGTTTGGCTAAATATTTATTCCTAAGCAAAAAGGTAATTCTACTGTGAAAATCTCAGAATCCCTTTTTTAAAGCAGTAGACACTGATCATCCAGTTTATTGTTTAAAATTTGCAGCCATTTTTGGACACAATGGTAAAGAATACTAAGCAAGTGTCTTTGTTTAGAACTAAATCTCTTGAAAAAAAGTTAAAATCTAGTTTATTTTGTTGAAATCAGTATCCAGGAAACACAAAAAAAACCCAGTAATAATGAGAAGTCTGTCTTATTGTCCTAGTGGTATGTTCTCTACTCAATCATTCTAAAGCTGAACATACAATATTCTCTAAGAAAACCATACCAGAGTAAGTATTTCCTACATTCCTGAAAATTTCCTGGTAGGGATGGTATCTGAACTATTATTACTCCTAACTCTCTCAGATACAAGATGGAATTCAGATTCTAGCTTAATGAAATAAAACACAGTTACCTACTTGTTTTTTACTTCAGCAGCACAGAAATCAAGTGACTCAAAAACCATCTAAAAACTGAGTCCAGAAAAACAACATCACCTTGTTTAAGTGCCCAGTCTCATGAGAAGCCCTGCAGATCTCTTTGCTTCTAACAATGGCAGCAGCTTCTCTCCTTCAGCCTGGGTACCAGCTGAGCTCAAACCCAGGCCAGAAACAGGCAGTAAATAAAGGGACTTTGCTACTCTTAACAGGAGGATGAGTTAGCGTCTAACAGCTGACAGTGCAAAAGAACAGATAAAGACTTTAGAATCTAGTTCACTTCATAAACCCCCATCACACTTCACAGAAAGTAGGCTTTGCTTCTACAATTCCTTCAGGGTTTACCAGAAAAAAAAAAAAAAAAAAAAATCTGAAAAAGGGAAACAGCAATTTATTCAAAAGCTACTTAATTTAGAGAGGTTTTCTCCCATTATTTATTGGATAAAGAAGCTTACCAGAGCTGTACATCTAATAAGTCATTTGACTACTCTTAACTGTAGCTTACTCTGTGGTAAACTAAGTTTTTCTAGTCCTGCTTTATTATTATATCCTTCTTACTTTCAAGATCAATATTCTATCTAAAATGTGAATTGCATGCTCTAAAGATCAATAACTAAGCTTTTTTTTTCCATTGCTTTTAAGTGAATCACCTAGCACAAAGGGGGCCCACTCTTTCAGTAAGATTCCCAGTAGTTACCATATTAGAGAGAGTAATTTTCTCTACATTCCAGATGGCAAGTATCCCAATGACAGCCAGAGCCCTTTTAACCAGCACACTTGGGTGAATGTAATGATTCTCTTGGGAAGCATTTCCTGTAAAATGTTGAGAAGTTGGCAGATGGGACAGAAGATTTTAAGACTAACTTTTTTACGTGCCTCAATTTGGACAAATTAGAGATGCTATGAAAGCAAGGTCTCTGGAGGCAGAGAATTTCTAAAGACCTCTTCCAAGAGACAAAGTAGACAGGAGTTTTGGGGGGGAAAAAAGAAATACAAATAAAAAATTGAATCTCTAAGTCTCCCAGTTTGCCTTGGGATTTTTTTTTTCCTCACCTGGTACTGCTTTGAGGTAAACAGAACAACAGATTTTAAATTTGAGAGTTTTATCTTAAACACCTAGGAGGAAGACCTCAGCTAATTGTATAAAAAGAATGCCCTAAGACTCATAGTTTAACCTATCAACCTCTCATTGAGCATACATTTTGCTACCATACACAACAATACTTGACTAAACTAAAATGTCTGGAATTGAAAACTGAGAAACTGTTCTCAAAAACTACTATTTCTTAGGCAGTCATCAAAAAAAAAGAAAAAAATACACCTTGGAACAAAGAGGTAAATTCTTCAATTCCATCCCATTTACTCAGCTTCCCCTTACACAAACCTGGTCCACATGTTCCAGAGACAGACTGCTGGAAGAGACAACACAGAGTGGCCCTACCAAAAGGCTTGAAGAGTTCACCTAATATTTCTATTTTTCCACACCTAAAATCTCACTTGGCACATATTACAGATTTGAATCCATCTCTGAAGGTCTGTTGCTCCATAAATCAGTACATGTACTGACTCAGGTCCTTTAGTTTTCAATCCAAATCTACATTAGAAATAAAATTGGTTATTTTATTTATGTTAGTGATGCTAGACAGTAACAAAGTGCTTCAAAATATTCATTTTATTCCCCCATCATACCATTTCTAAAAAAAACATTAGAGCAAAGTCTATCTTTGAAAATGGCAGGGGGTTCACATATTAATTTGCAGCAAAAGTTTAACTTGCTTAATTAGTAGAAAACCCAGCACAATTAAAAAATGCAAACAAGTTTATTTTCTCTGACACAGCAGAGGTATAACCTATTGGTACTTTCATTTTCTGTGAGGGTTATAAGCCTAACTGCAGGATCCATGCCTGGTAATTCTAGAAAAAAAAAAAAAAGGACAACTTAATCCACGGTTTTCGAGTACCAGGACTGGGAAATACGAGGCACACTTTCATATACCAGATGTAAGAAAGTGTAGCTACTTGCAAAAGAGATACAAATCTTGAATCTCTGTTATCCTGCACCCTGTAATATGTAATTTACACTTGTGCTAAATAAGCAGAAACACTTACACTGCACTTTATTCTACACTTACTTTCTGCTATGCTAATGCCTCCAGCAAGGTGAAAGGGATTGAAAGAAATTTTAACAAGTCAATCTCACATTGCCAAATGTACATGGACTTGCAATTGTTGTAGGTATCTTTATTTCTCAGAGTTAAATCAAGCTAGTGTACATTTTTTTCTTGTCATTGGGGGACTCAACACTGGAAAATCCAGTCTCAGAACAGAGTCTATTCCAACATCACACCCCCCAATAATGCCTGGAACCAAGGCAAAGTCAGCCCAGGGCTTGGAAAGTAATCTTGGCATTCTTGGTTTAATATTTGTTGACAGGAGGAGAAAAAAATACCATCCTCATTTATGTCAGCACCTGACCTCGGCAAACCACAATACAGCAAAGACCTGAAGGCAGAAGCCTGGTTTTTATCCAGCCTGGGTGGGAAGACACACCAAGCATATCCTTTGCTGAACCACAGTGCAAAGAATGCTAAAAAGCACTGGCTTGTCACTTAAGCAAACAAAGGCTCTTTCCAATGAAGAGACACATCTTTGTCTCCCCAGAGAGAGGAAGCACATGACATAGGACATTTGAGATTAGCCCAGAAGAGCAGCCTTAGTACAACTGTTGTTGATAACATGGGCAGCAAAGGAGAAATAACTTCATGCACAGTAAAGACTCAGCATCATGAGATACAGCAAAGGGATGCTCTGATAATGTTAGCATTTTTTTAAATTGTAAATAGCTATTACGAACATACTATTGGTTTTAAGACATAAGAGTCTAAGAATTTTTCTGCTTCAATCTCCTTTGCAGGGTTTCACAAAATTTAAATCACTGCATTATTGATCCTATGACTACAGAATGCCATTGGCACTTTGATCCCAAGCCATACTGTGTGCCTTGATCACAAGAGAAAATTGAAAGAAAGAAATGGAAAAATTAACAATAAACCCAACACAGTAAAAGTACAAAGATAACCATGGCAGAGTACAATTTTTCAAAAGGTGCCTCTACATTACCGTGATTTCAACCTACTTCTCCAGCCCTAGCCTAGGTTAATTCACTAATAAAAACTTGAAGACCATATTGATGTGCATATTTTGAATTTTAACAATTTAACATATGTATATGCATGCATGCATTTTAAGTCAGTCCCTGATGGCAAATTGCAGATGTACCCAGCCCCCATACACGCTTTTTTTCCCAACTGACACAAGCACTCATGCACATCTGGGAGCTTCACACTGAGGTGAACTATGGGAGATCACCATTATGTAAGCAAGTGCAGCAAACAAACCTCCAGTGTGAATGGATTTATTAAATCATTCATGTAACAAAAGTCCTAACATTTAATAAGTCTAAATATACAGTGCAAGACCAATTCTTGTAAGCTCATTCACTTTCTATCTGTGCACCTAAAAATTGAAAATTGAACCAGTTTCCAGCCTTTCTGTGCTTCCCTCTATTAACAGGAACTGCTGGGGCACATTCTGCTTGTCACCACTGCATTGCCTTCAGGCTTGCTTGTGATATTACAAATCAAAATCAATACCACAGGCTTTTACAGTAGTTGATTGATTGTTGCAGAGATCTGTAGGACAAATAACTAAATAAGATTTATTTAGTCACGCAACTTAAAAATCCTACCTTTTATGTTTTTTACTCTGCTACATAACCTGAACTCTGTTGGCACATTCTGACACCTGCAAAAATACTGTTGCACCCTACTCTTGAAAGATGACATGAATTTTTTAAGACAAAAAGCACATAATGCATTTCTTCCAAAAAACATAGATAATTTACTTATTCCAGATAAACAGAAAATGTAAACAACCTAAGAGATCTAAACCAGGAAAGAAAAGTCCAACATTATCCCATTTACTTCTCAGTAATTAAATATCTAAAATAATTAAAATAATACATCTGCGATCCTTATTTGAGAACAAAATATAACAGCAATTAAATGAGAAATAATTTATTGTATTTTGTGAGGAAACTGAAAAGTTAAGATAAACCATTACTGAATTATATAAAAAAACTGAAAAGTTAGTTGGCACACTAAAGAAATTACAGGGGAAAACATGCCCCCAACCATGATTTATAACTGAATCAAAACTAGAGATTGTTCCAAAGGACAAAGTACCTCTACTACAAAATTTTGAGGTAGAAAAATTTACTGAAAGCAGCTGAGATACACATACAATAAAGGATATGGGAAAGGATTGTGTCTATTTGAATGTAATTTATGGTGAAGCCACTGCATGGAAAAAACAGTTCCACACAAATAAAACTAAACCTGAGAAAGGTACAAATGAGACTGTTGTCATATCTCACAGAAAGACTTCAAGCATCTATGCCACTGTAGGTTACAAATGCCTTCTAAATTTATCTTTTGGTAATTAGACATTACTCGAGGACAAATTAGGGGTAAAAAGTCATCGGAAAAGAAAGCATGATTTTTAACTGTGAGGGTAAATAGCCACAGGAATATATTGTCAAAGGAAATTACCAATTCATAACAGAATATTATCTGCTTAGGGGTTTGGGCATTGCTTTCAAAGAGATGTGACTTAGCTTAGCTGTTCTCCAGTGGACTTAAGAGTAGTTACTGAATAGTCAACCTTAGACACAGAAGGGTGGAATCACTGGGCAAAACTTTGACTTCTGCTAAGATGGGAATTGAGACCAAGGAGCAACAGTGGGCTCTGCAAGCCCCAACAACCACAGCTAAACCTATGGGGTGTCTCAATTTAAAGGTGCTATGTCACTCTCAGAAAGAATGAAAAAAAAAAAAACTCAAGAGACAATACAGGCACTTTAGGGAGTGCAGACATGGCAAACTATGCTTACCATAACCACTTCTAGACAGATCATATGTATTCAGGACTTGACTTTAAAAAATGGTAGCAACAGCTGCCCGTAAAAAGCAGTGAGAGCCCTCAGGGTCAGGCAGTTCTGAGACACTGTCATCTCAGAGAAGAAAACACAGCAAAAGCCTTAGTGCAAAACTGTTTCTGTCCAAGGTACAAACCCCAAGTCTCTCAGGCTTCTGGTTGAGCAAGCCAGGGATTCTCAGCCCAATTCAAGGCAGTACGTCAAAATCTGCCAGAGCTATTACATTGTCCTAGTATGTTGTAGTTTAGGAATGGTTCTCCCCAATTCAGGACCCCCACTGAAACTGTTCAAGCCACACTGCTTCTGTTGTGTTCCCCCACCTTCCCCTCCTCTCACCCCTGCAGTGGAACAGAGAGGAGAACTGGAGGCATATAAGGCAAATACTGCAGGTTAAGGTAAGAACAATTTACTGGAATGAGATAAAACAAACAGTAACAGCAGAAATGCTGATGACAGAGAGTCCAAGAAAGAAACAATTCACAGAGAAACCTCCTGAAAATAGACAAGTACCAGATCATTAGTCTCCCTCCACCACACTTATTTGACCAGACCTGAACCCTTTCCCCCCATCCCTGGCAATGATGCGAGGTGGTACAGAACAACCTCCAGGTCCTAGCCATGCCCTCTCCTGGCTACTGCAAAAGTTAGCCCTGTCCTAGCCAGAACCAGGTCATAGTACAAAGAAAACTGAACTGTACTGAATAGCACAAGCCCAATCAGACCAGAAAAAGAGATAATTAAAGACTAAGATTTTACAGAATAGCATCTCACCTCCATTCATTCATGCAACACTCTTCCCATGAGTTCAACAGAGGCAATAGAATACTTCATGACTTCTTTGAGCAGTAAAAAGAAGAAAAATAAGGAAAAAAAAAAAAGGTTTTGTGCTTCTTATGCAAGGAGGACTGCAAGGGAAGACAGGGAGGTGTTTCCACAAAACAAACCAGTGGGCAAGTATACCAGCAGCAGCAAGAAGCAATAAAGCCAGGTTAAATAAGAGGATTTCTAGGGAAACAGTGACTATGTTTGTTACAAGCCATTTCTGTTTGTTTACCCTAACACATGAACTACATTATATACTTTACAAACAAGCTATGGGAATGGTTTCACATGGGAAATTGTATTTTTTCTTTATTATTAAAAGCTACTTCCTCGTAATCACCCCTGCTCAGTAGTCACTTTGTCCCTGATCAAATGACACAGCTCATTGTTTTCCATGGAAAGAGCAGCAGTTTAGTGCTGAATTCATGCCTATCCTCCTGAAAACTTGCCAAACCTTTAAATACTGCAGATGCCATTTGGGAATGAAGTATTTATTTCTTATCAACAGTTATTGTTTAAATGAAGCAATAATGTAAATGCATCATTCTTCCTATTAGCCTAAGGATGTGAGAAGTTTGTCTCTTGGGGAGGAGGGGAGTATTTACGGTCCCTCATGGACATATGCGTCCCATATAGAAAAATCCACAGCCCATTGGTAAAAAAAAAAAAAAAAAAAAAAAAAAAAAAACACCAACTTGGGGGCCTCTCATGTTTCTGTTTCAAAAAAAGAACTTTGGCTTTAAAAACCAAAGCTGAAATGACAACACCCTCAAGGCCAAAGTTGAAGACTTTTCTGCTCTTATATCTTACTAATTAAAAATAACATGCACTTTTTTTTGCCCCTAAATTACAATGAAGTAGATTCTTTCCAGTAAATCCTGCTTTTGAAAATGGAATGGAGGTGCTCTGAAGAATCTTAATCTTAAATCTTATATACTAAAAAGGACCTATTACAATACTTTAAAAATATGGCTTTCTTAAAATCATAACTAAATGGAAACCTAAAAGTTAACAATTTTTCTACCTGAAATTAACAGTATTTTTAGCCAACCTTGTATTTTTCGATTTTCACCCCTCAGGCCATCACTGAAAGGTAAGAACTAGTGACCTCCATTCCAGAACTTCAGAAGCCCAGAGATGCTCACGGCTCGGCTACCCTCCTTCTACTCAGAGCCACTTTCATTTGCAATGCACAGCTAACACCACAAGCAGCTGGGGTTTTTATCTCTTCCCTAAAACTTTGATGTGCTACTTGCAAAGCATGTCTGCTGCCCGGATGGAAAAGGAGCAACAGAAGGCACAACATCATCTTCTTTGCTACCTGAGGACATTCTCTTCATCTCCTTCCCTTTCCAACCTCACACGGGAACCTCCAAGAGCCTTCATTTGAATATTTGACTGGGAGGAAGTTCTCATCACAATTAAATCTAGGCATATGAACAGTAGTAATTATTAATGTTTAGTTTTAATAGAATTCTTATTTCCTACTGTTGTTAAATTCAAGACAGCAGCCCACTTTGAATATTAATCAATTCAGCAATCTTTCAGAGTTCCTCTTGAAGAAAAAATCCACTTTATTGTAAAGAGTGAGTTGAACTGTAAAAGTCAAATTAAAAATACCTATACTGCTGTTTGGATTTTGCTTGGTTGCTTTTTTAAATAAACCATTGGAATGATAAAAAATTATTTTTCACCTCTAAGATTTACTTTGAGCATTGGCAGTAGCTAATACTTTCCAGCACTCAAAGACAAGACGCAATTGCTAAGCAGCATAGTAATGTAAAACTATAGAGGATGCAATAAGAGACTTTCCTTTGCCTTTTTACCTTAACAATAAAGCATTTAGACTAAGTTTGTCCTCCACCCTGACTAAAGGGTAAGCATTTAGCTGCAGCATAATACAGATTGCCTGTCCCGTCACAGCACCGCATAATCCACCGCCTGTTCCCGATTTGCTCTGCTCACCTACACATGCATGAAGGTCAGGGTTTGAATCCCTTCTCATCCTGCCAGTCCTCACAATACAGGCATCCTGGGGGGATAATAAGGGATGGATCTCTTTTCCTTCACTGCAAAACAGGCAGCCTGTGCAACCATGGAAGATCACATCTTGTTCCTCCCTCTGGCCACAGCGTTGCCCATGACTATCTGACCATAGCTGCTGATGACTTCTTAGGCTGTCCTGCCAAAAAGAGCTGCACACCACAACTCCAGGTTTCTTAAGTTCCAACTCAACCACATCTCTCTCAAATATATGACAGCAGCAACATGTCAAAAGGGCAAATGAGAGGGTCAGCAATTAGAGCCCCAAGAAAATATATTGGTGCTTAGTCCATACTATTTCACTTGAGGCACTCTGATCCTCACCCTACTACAGCAGACTGGATTTCTCTGCCCAACCAGAATCAGCCATCCTGGCCCTCTCAGAAATGATTCTGTGGGCTTTCCAACACTTAGCCCAGCCACACAAACCCTATTTCAGGATGCAGAGACAAAAGTGTGCAGCACAGCACCCATGAGGAAAAAAGATTTCAGCACAGCAGTGAAAACACAGTAAGGAAGTAGCAATGATCCCCCTTCAGGTGCAAGTCATAAGCACGTGTGCCAATATTTCTAATTCCCCAAACACCTTCCCCAATAGCCACAAAGACAAATAGGCTGCTGCTACAGAGGACCAGGAATGCCCCAGAACAAATGCTACACACAGATGCAACTGTTAGGACCCATGACTATAAAAATTCAGAAAATCTGGAATTGCAAATCCTTCCACAAACATACAAATTAAGAACTACAAAAAAGGAAAAGTGGATGGGGACTAAGATTATAGAAGAAACACTTCCTGCTAAAAGAAACCCCACCATTTTTTCAACAGTTGATTCTGTTTCAAGACTGAACAACAGATTTAAAAAGTAATTAACCTTCTGTATAAGCCTACCAAAAAAAAAAAAATTTGCAATAGCTGCAAATGCATGTAGTACTATTTTCAGTTATGATTCACTGTCCCTTCTAGCACCAGAACTAGGGATTACCAATCAAAAGTTGCACATGGAGGCTTCAAAACAAACAAAATGCAATGCCTCCCCACTTAACATCCACTGCAGCTGAGGAACTCAATTTGCTACCAAATTCGGTGTCACCAAGCCTAACTCCCCCAAGACACAAACTGCTACAGGGTGACAGCACACAAAAACGGGGAAAGTATATTCTTGTCCTCTTTCCTCTCTGTTACTGACCACTACTAGAGATAAAATACTGAAGTACATGTACCCCTTGACCTTCAATTATTCCTTGTGTTATTTTTATGCTGTTATGTAATCCGTAGTAAATACATAAATACAGCATACAAAAGCACTGCTATTAAGGATAAAAGCAGTCCAGCCTATTTCTCTGGGAGCACTGAAGTGTATAGAAGACAAAGATTTTTGAAACGCAATATGTTAGCAAGAGTTAAGAGTTTTAGAATAGCCTTTCCTTTCAGATAGCAATGTCTATTTTGGACTGGAATTTGCATTTCCTGAGTAAGGTAAACTTAAATCACAAATAAAAAGTGCAGTCTTGCATAATTTTCTTTTAATTATTCCTTTTAAGGCATCATTTTCATATTTTAAGACTACAGAAGGGATCTTTAAAAAAAATACTAAAAAAACTCCACAAAAATATAAACCAGTGAGAGTAATTGAATACAGTTCTTATTACTATTTATAAAGTGTCTTTCCATCACCTGATGTGAACTAAATACTTTGGCAATTTTATGTAAGGCGTTTTAACTGTGAGTCATCTGCAACTATGCTCTTGCATACAAAATAAGCTGAAAACAGTTGGTACTGCATGCTGAGTGACATCCCTGTTTTGCTTAAATCTTCAGACTCCATCTTCATATGGTACTTCTGTTCCTTTTAGAAACAATGTATTACACATTGCATATCTTTGCTTCTGTTTGCCTTTTTTTATTCACTAGTACAGATTTGCATTCCAGTTTCAGGTGAGTCATTAAATCTAGTTAAAATGCCAGCCTTGCTTCTCACTAGGACCTCACAGCAACAATAAAATCATCTTTTGTTCTTCTTCCAACCTGATAATACCTTAAGAAGACATCTGTGTAATAACTTGACTAGGACAATAAAGACAGAAGATCCAGCTAGAAGAGCTTCCTTGAACTGTACTGAAACAAAACATGAAAATCTTGAGCTATACAAATCTTACTAAAGGTAGTTTCCACAAATTAAACAAATCTGTTGTGTTAAACCATTCAACATTTTTTCTGATTCAAGTTAACTGCAAATTCACTGCTTTACTGCAACACAAAACCGAGAACCTGTAAGGCCCTATAATTCATTGTTCTTTCATTATTTTGCTTGTAGCAAGAAATCACTATATCAAAAAAAAAAAAAAAAAAAAAAAAATCAAATAAAAAAAAAAAAAAAAAAAAAAAAAACAAAAACCACACCACAAAAATCAAACTGATTTATCACTGTTTTCACAGCAGACAGAATAACCAGATTGTAAAAATTAATTACCCTCACTTTAAATATTTAATCCAGCACTTTCTACAATAATGGCAATATACTGAAGTTCAGGGAGGGAAACCAATAGCTAACTACAAATCAGGATTTTAGAGTCCAAATTAAGAGCTTATTTTATGCTAGAATTAGGGACCTTTCTTTCTCATTGCTTATATCTTCATGACTAAGGATGGACATGCTATGTCCAAGAGCAAACTGCAGTGTGCTTTGACTTCTCATCCAGAAGATGTCTTGTATTGACATAATACAGCAGGAAGGAAATAACATTTAAATAAGCCAACTTTTAAGTACTATTAAAAGCCACACTGACCACCTATAATATTGATAAAACACAGGATGAAAAAACAATTCTATGTACATGGAACACAATACATTTTGTATGTCCACAGAAAAACCAAACAGAAGAGTTAAAAATTACCTCCAAAGACATCTCCTTGGAAACATTATCTGAGAATTCCTACATTTATTCCATTTTAATTACAATTTCTTTTTAAGCACTTTAGGAAATTTGAACTTTTTTAAGCAGAGCAGACAAAAAAACCCCACCACACTTTGTTAGCCTATCTTCCTTCTTCTAATGGATGTATGAAATCAAAAGAAATAACTTATGGCACGTACGTTCATAAAGACTATACAGATGCCAAAGTTCCTTTCAGGTTTTACAGAACATGGATGGAGCACACAGAGCTTATTCATTAACACTTGAAACTTTGGACAGTCTGATGAACAAATTGGTTGCTGTTTCTGCTCATTTATAACAAAACCCTCTATTCAAGTATTATGTTGTGTGAGGATGTGTACGCTCTCACACCACCCAGTACAGGAGGGCTCAACGCTTAGAGGTCTCTAGGATGCATGGTTTTACAGTTATTATTTGGTTACGCAGTTTTTCAGAATAACTGCCGTGTCCCCCCTTTAATTTTTTCCTTTAAAATAGCTTCTCAAAAAGAACAACTTCCCAGTCCTTTCAGTCTGATATGCCATCAACACAAGAATCACAATGAATTCTGCTTTAAATTAAATATCACCATTAAAGATCAGGCACTATTTCAAACCAATCAGGCAGCCACAATTAAGAACTTTCAATTCAATAACTGTGATGTATCTTTTTTCCAACTATGCTATTATTAGCAGTATTACACATTTTGTTCGAAGATATCTTCATGTTTCTGATAACCACTGAATAAGTTGCAAATAAATTCACCTTTTTTTGTTCAGTCTTCTGTCCATGAGACCTTGAATCTATGCACTGACTTCCAGTATCCTCCCACACAACATCTGTATTGTATATCCTCATCTTCAAAGGCACAGCCCTCTAATTCTCCATATTAAAATTCACCATGAATCCAGGGGAGGCTGGAAGGAACCCCAAGACATCCTCAGCATTCCTGGGCGCACTACTTCATTTTTCTGTCCCTTGGTCTCATCTGAGCATTCCTCTGCTCTTTGAGGCAGGAGCTGTGACACACTGCACATTTATACAGTAGCACAGTGGTACCCTTGCCTCAGCTGAGCCCTTAAGGCACTACAAAATACAATCAATAACAGTAATTAATTTTGTCCCTTGTTTCCTCTTTTATCCAACTGCTGTGGTCTTTCCTCTGATAACTAAATATACATCGTAGCTCCTTGTATTTTGTTTCAGTAACAAAGATATCCATTGTTTTCCTCTCCTTAGACCTACCTGGACCCAACAATTGGTTCTCTTTGTTCAGATTCTGTCCCAAAATTCATTTCCTTTACATATACTTTCATTACTAATTTAAGTCAGCATGTGCTACTTCAAACTTACAAGTTAAACAACTAAGAGACAAACATAAGAAGTGTTTCAGAATAAAAATACCAATGTTACATGAAAAATTGTGGGTTTTTTTCATATATATGTATTATCTCTTATCAAACTAACATGTGACAAGAAGTACAAATCTGTACCCAGGGCAGATCTTCCACTACAGATTGGGCCTTCTGACGATAGTTTAAATTATTTCAAGATTATTATTGACATTAAACACAGGAAAATGCTCAGAAAAAACATTCATGTGCTTTCATACATACACATACACACATACACACCCACACAAGCAGTCAAGAGTCCAATAAAGCCTTTTGGCAAGATGAACTCAAACCAAAATTAGTGTTTTGTGCCAGCACCAGTCATCAACACATTCTTTGTATCAGTCTCTTAAATACTGAGTTACCTATTGCTAGACAGAAAATGCAAGTCTTTTCCATCTCTAACATGACTATTTAAGAGCTCCCATTATGCAGCAGAGACACAAATGTGGAGAAATCACAAGCATCCTTAAGTGACTCCCAACACCACACTTTGAGTAGAACCAAGCCAAATTTGGGTTAAACCACAAGCAGGCCATCTGCACTAGCAAATCACATCACTACCACTTGGTTGCTGTCACCAAGGCAGCTCCACACAAAAAACAGTAAAAAATCAAGATGTTTTAATGTTTTAGTACATCTTAGTATCATGTCTAGCACTGAAACACACTGTGGCAAACACAGAAAGATATATTACAGCTTGTCTGACAGTTTAGGGACTCCATCCTGACCCAGGAAACACTGACAAAGAAATTGCTTCGGTTTAGAACCCAAAACTTCCCTGTTTCAGGTAAAAAGTCAGGTTGTGACAACTCATGAGCTGGACTTAGACTATTGAAACAGTGGAGGAAAATCCAGCTTTGCCAATGCAAAGTGATGTAATATATCTGTGCAGCTATATGAAGACTCCAAATATTTCTCTGCAAAAGACCCTTCAACATTTATTTCTCTCAAATCAAAGCTGAATTAAACAGTTTAAATTTTATATCTTCTTATTTAGATATTGTTCATCTAAATCAGATTAATTGTGCCTTTTAATTCCTCTGATAGTGATGAAATATTTCAGATACATATTTTGCATTTTCTGAATGTTCTTTCCTGTTATCATCTTCTTCTCATAACAAAGTCTCTTCTGAGGTTACATACATAGCAGTTAGGTAATTTTTTTTAAAAATGTAGGTAGCCTCCTAATGAGAAATACTCACTTTTTTTATTGCTTTCTAGTGTTGTTTCTGGAAAACAAAGAAAAGCCACATCTTTTAATTCTCTCCAGTGCCTGGAGTTGGAACAGGGTAGGTATGGACTGACAATTGGAATTCTCACCATGTAATACTAGTTTAATCACTGACAATTTCAATTTTGAATGCAAATGACTTTTCTTAATAAAGTTCTTCTAAAAGGGTACTTCCAGTCATTATGAAAAAATCCTGTAGTCATGTTACAGAGCTCAGTACATGATGTCATAGACAGTTCATGATGTCTCGCTTGGACCAATACAGGTTCTAAAACTATTGATGAGCCCTGAGATGAAACAGGCTGAACTCCAGAAAAAACTTCTTTACCCCTCTCTAGGTAGCCATTCCAAACCCTGGAATAAATTGCCCCAACACACTGTGAAGTACATCTGTGGAGAGTTCAAAACCAAAATGGACTAGATGATCTTGAGAGATCCCTTTCAACCTCAGTGATTCTGTAAAAAAAAATCATAAAAAGTCAAGTGCTGCATCACTAATAATTTTGACTATTCAGACCGCATTAATCACCAAGACAACCCAAGATCAACTCACACACCTGCTTAGTGCCTAGGAAAAGCCAAAAATCAGCAGGAAAACAATGATGGTTATAGTTAATTTGGACTTGATAGTTTTGATCAATCAGTCTCCAGACAATTTACAGGGAGTAGAATGTGATTTCATCTTAGAGATGGAAATCTGGGTATGAATTCCCACACTGATACACATTTTACCAAATCCAGTTTTAGCAGTAGAAGTTTATAATGATTGTATGTCTTAGTTTAGCTGAGGTTTTCAATACCTAAAGAGGGTTCTGAGAATTGTTCTACTTTTCAACAACAAAACTGTACTTAGGCTGCTGCTTCTGAGGATGAACTTGCAAAAACCAGAAGTGGTGTTGCCTTAGCCACTGTGCTGTCAGACCACACACTTTCTCTAGTAGTAAAAAATATTTTGTCATTGGATCCTCAGTCTTCCCTCATAAACACCAATACTCACAGAGGTGCTTTCTACAGAGATTCTTAGCCAAGTATTAGGATAGAATGGCAAGAGCTAATTGAAGACTAAATTTTAAAATATATTTCAAAGATCTCAAATTCCTTATGCAACAAGTAGCCTGAATTCATAATACTTGTTCCACAGGTGATGTTTACAAGCTGTAATTAAAGAAAATGGCATTTAATTTCTGAGTTCCCTGGACCCCACTATATTTCAAGCCCTCCAATCAGATTTCCATCTCTGATCAAAAGAAAAAGCTAAACCCAAGAGAAAAACTAATACCACAATATTTTTTGTTTCAAAATCAATCTATATTTAAGTTAAATAGTTATAAGCAGTCATCAATCATCATATTGCTCATGATTTAGTTATCGTCAAAAAAACCTCCCAAAAAATTCCCTTTTTATTCTTTATCTTGCAACCTCCAAAACTAAAAAATTGATTTCCTCCTCTGTTTAACCCAGTTTGCCAGCAAAACCATGGCAGATGAGCTGTGCAACTAATGCACTGAAACGTACCAGAAAAATGAACAAGATTTCTAACGCCCAAAGTCTGCAGAAGAAGAAACGCCACCACACTTCTCAGAAAGCTCAACAGTTTAACTGCTCCCTGAAGCAACCTTAATAACATAACATGCTGTTAAAAAATAAACAAAAAGAACTCAAAAACCCCAACAAACAACAAAGCCACAATCTACAACTGGTATTCTGCATAAGAAAAGTCTTAGGTTTAAAACAATATTGGAGAGAAGAGTTACACACTGCATTGCAAGCTGTACCATAGATTTCAAGTTGATAAAAGAGGTGGAATGATACCTCTGTCAGCATCTCCAAATCTCCTAACAGCACCTTCTGTCAACATCCAGGGTTGAGCACCACATTGTACAAGGACAATATTTTGAATGGACACTTCTCTGACTTTCAAAAGTTCATGATGGACTCTGAGCCAACTTCAGCTAGAAATGTGCCTCTCTACAACTACTGACACTCTGCAGGTTTGAGCTCATCACAATGCTCTGGCTTTTGTGTGCTCTTTGCCTCTACTAATTGTTAAAAAAGCTATTTCAACATACAGCATGCAAAAATCCCAGCCTTGGCAGAAATGACAAATCTGAAAATACAACAGGAAAACAACAGCTAAGAGCAGTAGCTACCATCCCTAGATGGGTTATTAAAAGAATGCTATTGACATAACCGAAGTTACACAACCAAAACATAGTGAATTCCAACACTGCTCACTTTCTCATTTGAATTCTCTTATGTATCCAGAGGACAAAAAAATCTTTGGTCAAAAGGAGCTGTCAACTCAGGAGCTTCTGTTAGAAGTAAACGGTTCATGTTTCCAGCTGAACCTGACAAAACTGTCTTCCAGAGACCAGAGGGTTTGATGGGAGAAGTACAATCCATTCCTGACGAGCTTTGTCTTTCTGCTGAGTACTTTGAAGCTACTGCAATTAAAATCAAATGGGGATAAATTCTTCCTGGAAGTCAGCACCAAATCTGTGTAGTCCAATTCTGATCTGTTTTCTATCCTGCAGGATTGAGTAGAGTGATGGAAATCTCCTCTGCAACAACACCTCCCTCTCCTCATAAGATGTGGAAAAAATAGGTAGATTGGGCTACCTTCCTGAGCTGTAGTATCCAAGTCCAGCCAAATCCTTTTCTATTCTCTGATACAAACTTTAGAACAGTTTTAAGAAAAAACATGTCCAGTCCTAAAAAATGTAATAATTTATGATTTTATTATAATATAGCTCCTTACTGAGAAACACAAATTACAGACTAGAACTTGCTTTCTACCCTGAGGAGAAAAAAAAAGAAGAAACCTGTATTTGTTAAATTATAAGACTACTATCAGTTTAAGAGAACACTTACCTCTTTAGGGTATAAAATCTTTATTATGAATATATATTACACTTTAAACAAATGCTAAATTTAAATCAAGAAATATATTAACCTTTACTTCAGCAAGAGTTGGTTAGGAGAAGAAAACAATGTAGTTCAGCTTTCAAAGAGAGGAACAGGTTGCTCATACATGCTTCAATTTTTCTGAAGATCATCCTCTTCAAGGCAAAATACTACCATTTTGGGCTCACAAGCTCTTCACAGAGCTCTTCACAATTAAAGAGATATATGTTTTGGAAAGAAATGTTTCAATTCCAGGTATAGTTCATTTTAAACACAAAAAAGATTCCAAAAACCCCATACACTAATCAAAAAGCATCAAGAAAACCAGAAGAGAAAACAAGACACATAATTATAGAAGTATCACTACTTTCTTAACTCTGAGAAAATTAACTCCAGTGTTTAAGGAGGGGAAAAAAAACATAAAAATTGCTATACAATGTTTCAATTAAACAGTCATAAGACCCTGCCATAATTTGTAGTAATTAGTTTCTGATGGACGTTTCTGAACAGGACAGCTGGAAACAGTAGAATAAATCATATGCAAGGGTTCACACAAGGTTTGGTTATGTGAATGGAAAATCCAGTAAACATGAAGAGAGTTACAGACTACTTCAGGAGGAAATAAGCTGGAAAAGGTCTGTTACCAGATACTGCCATGCATGCCGTGTGTAATCAAGAAAACTGGTTGAAGCTCCTTCCACTTAAGCCTTCCAGTTTCACTGGAAGACAAGAGCTCTAGTGCTGGACTAGGAAGATTAGACAAATGTGAGCAGAAGGCAAATTCCTATGCCTACATATTTTTTTCATTATATATTCTGCTCCAATCCAAGTGCCAGGTAATTTACTCTGGCGTAATTCAGAAAACTAGTATATGCATTTTAATGTTTACCTGATCTCTACAATGAATTTGAAAGTGCACATAATTTTAGCTATTTCATCACTGCCATAGCTAATACATGAGGCTGAAAAGGCAATGCTGCACAGCAAGAGCTCAGTTCTATCAAGTGCTGATATTTCTAAAATGGACTTAGGCTTGCAGACACCAAATAAAAATCACAGGTGCACTGCTGATGTCTCAGAAACATCATTTGTGACAAGATAATTTCTTACTTTTTAGTATAATTGATAAGTTCCTCAGTAACTAAACAAAAGCAATTGCAATGGTAAATGCTTCAAGACAAACAGATCTCACAACCTTGTAATATAGAGCAAGTAAAACCATATTATTTTAAAAGGTGTAAAATATGACACTGAAAGAGTAAAATAATAAATAGTAAAAAGAAGCACTTTGCATGTATCTAGTACCTAAAAAGCAGTATTCCCCCACAGCATGGATAACTTCCTGAGAAAATTAAACAGTACTTGTAACCTCAAATTCAAATTAGAGTTGACTTTGGGTTCTGCGGTGGATATAATAATAATAAAATTTATGCTGGACACAGCAAAAGCACACTTAACAGAAAAACACACAAATGCAACTCTGCAAGAATATTTAGCTTCTTAACAAAGACATCAGAGAGACTTGTAGAAGCAGAAAAATCTAATTTTCTTTTCAGAAAAGAGGAGCACGTGAGGGATTATTACCTTTGCTGAGTTGGACAAGATGATATATCTGAACAGCAAAGCTGGAACAATTTACCATTAGATGTAAATATTTTGACAGACAGTTAGCAACATGCACACAATTCTAAACTAATTGTCCAAAAGCCAGGTCAAACACTTATGGCGCCTAAGCAAGATAAATATTAATTGTGCTAAAATGGCAGACAAGCACATGAATTCAACACATTTAGGCCATTACATACAATAGCACACAACACAATTAGTGTATGATTCAGCTCTGGTTAAAATCCAGAGGAGGTTTGACATTAGTATCAGCGAGAAAAGAATCAGACTTAAAAAAAACGTACATGGCCATATAGAGACCTCACAGTCATGGACCAACATATAATTTCAAGGAATGTTTAACAGATGAAGAGTAGATTATTCTACTAGACAATATACTAAAATCAATTAATTTACATTTGATTTGCAGTATCAATTAAGCAATAGGTAAGAGAGCCAGGTTTTTATTTGAAGCAGTCTTTGCAATACAGGATTTGTTTTTAGGCCTCTGGCCAAAAAATGTATTTGTGCCATAAGTATTTTCTTTTGTTAATAGAATAACCTTTAACAACCTGCTATACCAATCTGCCTGTTGTATGTATTTCTTTCATTTAAAAGATTTATTCCTTAGGGAAAAAAATGAGATCCAGCTAGAAATTTTGAAATAAATATAATTATTTTCTTTAGCTGATTACTCTGTTCAAAGGTATACAGTAAGGTTACAAACCCATTTCACTTGCAGAACTCCTTGTTTCTCTACCCTTCCCAACAAAAAAAATTGCTAGGGTACAGCCATTAATAGCAAACCGTAACTTTTGAGTAAGAACTTACTACAAGAAAGTGCGCTTCCCAAGCTCTAGATGTGGCTCCAATTGTCAAACTGTAATTCTGTAACAGACATAAATCATCATAAAAAAACCTCACTCATCAACAGAAGTTACTGGTAGGTAAAGCAGTCATTTTGTTAACACTGATAATCCTGCACAGTTCACCACCAGTTAACCTCATTCCTTCACTGAATGTGTGTTCTGACCCATGTTAGTTTATTTTGTTAGTAAATCAAAAAGTGCAGCAAGGCCTTCCTGTATAAACAGAAGTGCAAATGCCATGCATAAGAAACAAATGTCCCCCATCAAGTTTGGAAGGTTGAGCACTTCTTACACATCATATTAATTGGATTACAGGCTCAGAAAACTGATATAGTAACTCTCACCTAGAGGTTTTCTAGCATCAGCAGAAGGTATCTTTGTGCAGAGGGACAGAGTAAACAATTCTGTAAGTCAGGCACAGGATGCTTGCAATAAGCGGATTTACCAAGTTTGAGGGACAGCCCCCCAAAACAAACTGGTTTTGAAAGGAAAAATATTGTCACTGATGTTCTTTTATCTTTGCAGCTTGTCAAGAGAAAAAAAAAAAAAACTGTAGAACAGAAAGCGGAATTTAAAAAGGGCATAAAATAGAAAGTATCTAAGTCTGCTTCAGTAACAGATTTCCCAGATAAGGAAGGAAGAAATTCAGAAAATTCAGCTGCAATTGCAGCTGATGTACAAATTATGAAATAGAATCCAACTGGAAATTTCAAAAGAAAAAACAGCAAATATTACTTCTGCCATAATCAGAATAAAGCGATGTTCCTAAAATTTTCAACAGAATATGTCAATGTTTCAGTTTGATGTGCCTTTAAACCACATCCATTAATTTTCAGTAAATTAAAAGAGGTATGAGAATTTCAAGATCAGACAAGAGAAAAAAATCAAATATGCTTTCAGTTGTTTGAAGTCAATAAACAAGTGTAAACACCTCAGTATTTTAAAATGCAGGTATACAGCTTTTTGCTGAACTGAGCAACACATCTCACCTAGAAAAATTCCATTCACCTTTAGGAAAATGAAAATCTAATTCTCACTACCTAATTACTCATTTTTCACCTCCCACTCATGGAAAATGAAAGTGTTTCTTCTTGCATCTAAACTTAAAGTATACTTTCTATGCAAAAGCTTTTTTTCTTTTTCTTTTCTTTTTTTTTTTTTTTTTTTTTGAAAAGCCAGGCAACAAACTATGCCTCTCAAAAGGATGACAAAGCTCACCTGCAAGTTCTGACATCCCTCCCTACTACATTCCATCACTCTCCCTTTCTAGACAAATTCTGTTCAGTTGAAATTGAAGATTTTGGAGTCTTTCAGTTCAGTAAGATGCAGCTTTCCAGAGGTAAAGCACGCAAAGGAAAAGGAGAAAGAAAATGCAGACTAATCAGACATCAAGACAAATGATGTTCTGTATACATTTTACTGGAATTCTTGTGATAAATTCTGATATCTCAGTAAACTTTATGTGACATTTTAAAAACACTTCTTGTCTTGTTCTGAGCGAGAAAAAAAGAACAAAACCTTGACCTTGTCCTTTGTCAGACCAAGAGTAAAATTAAAATGTAAAAAAGAAATGAGACTTGCAGCAGCCCTCTTGTTAGAGGGCAGAAATGAGCCAAGACACAGACTCTTTGTCAAAACATGAGAAGGGTCCTGGTTTATTCCTCTTTACACTCAACCATCCTGACTCCAACTATGGCTACAGCAAGCTCCTACTGTAGGTTTCCCTCACAGCCTCTGACTGCTGGTTATTCCCTGCTAAACTATGACTGCAGGTACTGGTTTGCAGACTCTGACTGCAGGCTGTTACCCAGCCAGACTGTGACTGCAGGTTCCAACAACAGGCTCTGACTGCAGACCCAGACTGACCTCACAGCAGTGACTCCCTCTCCTAAGGATCCTTCTTCTTCATCCTCTCCCATTCCTACTTCCTCAAGGTTCCTCCTCAGCTAACCCACTCCCTTTTATCACCTTACCTTTATTGGCTACATCTGTGACTCATCAGGACTGAGGCTGTATTGGGTAATTAACACAGCTGTTACTTATCAGGGGCAAGGTCACATGTATTCCCCACTCCTACATAAGACAAAGAAATTCCAAATTTAAGAGATGCCTTCAAAAAATAAAAAAAATAAAATTAAAAAAAAAATTTAAAAAAAAAAGGAAACCACCACATTCACAGCTTTCTATCAATTTGAATGAATTCTTAAATTCATAACTACAGACAATAGCAAGTCCTACCACTTGCTTAGGTTGAAGCTGTGCCACACCTAAAATCAAGAACAGCCATCAAACCCAATACTGGAAGAGAAGGATCACGCTGGCTCAGACAAGACCAGTGAGTAACCAATGAAAAGTGACAGGGATTAAAAAAAAGTTTTGGACTCGGATCTTGAAACTCAAAAGACAAGCAAGTTAAAATGAACCAGAAGATAGGGTACAGAACAAACACAGTACTCTTCTTGTAAAAGATACTGCTAATATATTCCAGAAATGGACTGGGAGGCACAAGATTGCAATATTCTGAAACTACCCGAAAATGCAACAAATCTTCTACAGGATTTCAGGAACCTTCTCATATCAAAGAAAATTTACAGGATATTTTTACAAGAACCCTAATGAAATCAAAACGAAGACCAGGCCTCCCATTGATTCTTTTTCCATTGACGTACTACTAGCAAAAGTAGTAACTCTTTAAATGCATAATTCATTACATGAGACACATTAGAAGCTATTAAAGACAAAATAACAAGGCTGACATATCTGATCAGGCAGTCAGACCACTTTAGTAAATGTGAAGACCTACTGAAAAACAACTTGGGGTATGAACCATTAATTCCCAAACCCACCCTACTGAAATCGAGTCAACAACAATGGCATTTGAGTTTTCTGGATTTACCTGTGCAGCTATCACCCTTCTTCAATTACTAAATGCTAGACAAGTGCTTTTTCTTTTGCTCACAAGCTTTTCTGAAGGACCCACTACGTAATTCCAAGACTACAATAAACTAGGCACACTGCTGATATAGGCAGCTGAGCCCAGCAGAGCTGGGTGGAGCTGGCATGGCACAAAGTCAAAGCCCAGCAGACTCGGCACAGCACAGGATAAACCTTTGCTTTCTGTGGTAGCTGGGGAAAAAAAAAAAAAAAAAAAAAAAAAAAACCACATGTATTTAATACAAGCTTTTAAAGGAAGATTAATCCAACTCTTAAGCAATGAAGAAATATTAGGTTACCTGTAACACCAGAAGAAAGAAATAAATGGGGATGGAGAGAACCTTACTGAGTATTTCCCTGCATCACAAATCATGAAGTTTTTGAATTTCCTCTTGCACGGAAAAGGGAATATGCATTCCATCTGCCTGGTACTTGCCATAAAGAATGCAAACACACCTAACTACCTATGCACTAGCATTGCAAAATCCACTCCATAAATGGGCAGAAAATGGACAAAAATATGAAGTCACATGATTGACATTTATTTTCTGGCAAATCCCCATTAGGAGCACACAGAATTCTTGTGACTGTTGCAGGGCTAGGGATCCTTATCTATCTCCACAGGTTGCTTCTGTCACCATTGGAACCAAATGCTTTTACCAAGATAGTTTAAGGATGAAGACCATGTGTCTGCAGAGACAGGTTTAATGATCTGGCTTGTGCTTAGCATGTTAGTTCTAAATTATTCCATTTCACAACTAGGAAATAAACATACAGTAGGTGATGTTCAAATGTTTAGCAGCACGGCTACACTGCTGATGTACAATGAGGATCAGTTACCAGTGAACGGATCCTGTGATCTAGAAGTTTACTGCGTCTTACTGCAGATCCATCCAATTGCCTAGGCTTACTCTGAAAACTCTTCAAATTCCCTTCATTCCTCCACCTAAATTTATATACAAGGAGTTGGGCTTGCCCATCACAGGAACAAGGATGTTCATACACCACGGGAAATTATCTGGCATTTTCAGCAAAGGAAGATACATTCCTCTTTCTCATTTTCCTTTTTCTGAAGCCAAAGAACGCATCCCACACAAATCCCAGGTACTTGTTTTTTCCAGATTTGCCTGGTTTAAAAGGAAGAAATATAGCTGTAAGAGACAGCCATTTCTGGCTTGATTACAATAATACAACTCCACATTCTGGCAATCCCCAGGAAAACTCACAGACAGCCAATGCAAATTTTGTGTTGCTTCCTTTCATCATTCTTTTGAAAGAAGGATTTAAGCAGAGATATACTTCAAATTCAGTGCACTCACAGTTTCCACAGTAGAATTACAGAGAGGTTTTCAGAGAGGTAGAGAGATAGGATATGCCAGTGTTTGGCATTTGGTTCTGCCAGCTAATATCCTTCAGATATTATTTTCCACAGTCCAGTAAAAGACAACCAGGTAATCCAGGTCTGTTGTTATGCAGCATTATTACTCAAACCCTCTGGGAAGCTGTCTCACAAAACACAATGATCTTGTCACTCCCTCTCAGTGACAAAAAACTTGTCCTGCACTACAATGTCGTCCATGTTAAAAATTAACTGATCCATGTGTGGTATGGAATGATACATTGTAGATTTTTGCCAAAGTCCCTCTGGGAAGTCTACTGAATTACTAGGAAACCTAATATACTTCACTTTTCTTCATGCACATGACAATTATAAGGAAGTTGTCATTCATGACTGAGATAAACCTTCAAGTATGCCACAACACTGAAGTACTGACATCAACTTTTTATTTAAAATTTTATGTAGTTTTAGTGCAAATGCTGTTATGAACATATTGATATATTACTTTAAATCTATTATAGCATTACATTTATAGAGAAATTACAGCTGTCATGTAACATAACAGCTCGTGTTATGACACCTTACCTATCACATCTTTCCTTTTCCTAACAGAAGGCATCTAGATACCAGTTTGTTTTTATTAAGTAATTTTCTGAGAAGCTAAGAAAAGCTTCTACTAAATCACATGCCTCAAAAACATTAGCTCCAGCCTATAGTAGCTGAGGAACATCACGAGGCTTGAGGAGCAGCAACACATTTGAAGACTGAACCTTACACTTTACAAGCTGCACCATGGCTGTTATGTTAAAAAAAAAATTAAAAAGAAAAAGTTCTTTAATAACTGAATACATAATTAGTTAATGAATCTCACACTTAATAACAAGGGACTACAGTATAAAATTACACTGCAGTAAAACCACATGGGAGCTCCTGCTAGTCTTTGTTAGGAAACTGGGGTGACCTCTCATGACAGTGCAGGCAGTGCCCTTAAGCTGCTCTATTTCTTACAAGGTGAACAAAGAAATACCACAGCTGTACCTCTGATGGTCACAGGATATTGCACTAAGTTCCACATTGCTGAGGCTGCCTATAAAAAGGCTTAAACTGTTATCAAAAGTAGTTTCTTTATGCCTTTTCTCAGTTACTGAGATGCATCAGGCAGACTCAGAGGCCCTCCATTTCCAGAGTAGTACAGACAACAGCCAGAATACAGACTGGAGACAGAAAATGATGCCAGGCTGTCCTTACTTTGCTGCAGGGAGAAATTCCAGAGTATAACTGTGCCAAACAAACACGGTAAGAAATGAAAATGTATTCAAGCACCCTGGTAAAATGTGGTCATTTTACAGTTCAAAGCTTATTTATGTATTATTACCAAATGAAACAAATTTATGTCACTAAAATTTTATTAGGAAGTTTAGGAATATATACACTTCTTGATTTTCCATCTGTCATCCACACAAAGCTTCCTTTCAGTCAGATCAGGAAATTTAAACAAAAGCCTAGGTATATTTCGGAAAACAAAACGAAAACTAATGCAGATTTTCAAAATGCATCAAAAAATCAGGGGAAAAAGAAGAAAAAGATTTGTCTTTTCAGTTTAATTCACAAACTTCCTGGGGTCAGTCCACTGTCAATATTTCTTCACACAGTTTCCAACCTTTTACCTTGATTCAGAGAAATACTTCAACAAATCCATATCCCTGCTAAAAAAAGACTGGTTTATTTTCTTGAATTAAAATCATCCTGTGCACTTTCCACACAGCCATGAAAGAGGAAAAACCACCTTTAAAATAAGCCTGTAATAACGTAGCATGTAAATAGAGAAGTGTAAGTCAAACATAGTTCTCAAGCCCATTCTAAATCTTGGGTCAGAAATTAAGTGGTCCACATTTTAAGTTCCTAGAATAGATTTTCCTCAGGTCTTCATGATTCCAAAAAGCAGGATGCATCAAAACATCTTCAGACTCTGACAGGAAATGCAGCTCTGTCTCTCAGAGTATCAGTCAGACAACTCACAGGGCTATCAAGAAACTTCCCTGGTGGACCAACTATTAGCTACAGAGTTTTCCCAGCTGCCTTCTCACACATCACATACAGACAACTTCCAGATGCAGAATATGGGACAAGACAGTACAGG
This sequence comes from Cettia cetti, assembly GCA_013401135.1. Lineage (NCBI taxonomy): Eukaryota > Metazoa > Chordata > Aves > Passeriformes > Sylviidae > Cettia > Cettia cetti. Next base: position 5,024 of record VZUI01054748.1, on the reverse strand, counting down.
GACTGTCACTTCATCCAGAATTATAATCTTAAAGGCAACATAAAATGTTTGGCAACCAATTTTGGAATCAGAAAAATTATACATAAAAGGTTCACATGTAATCCCCAAAACAGAAATGGACTGCATGTCCTTGCTAAAACCCTTTCACTACAAACAAGCCATCGTGCTCAATTCCAAAATAGAATTTGAGATCATATTCAGTATCTGTACTGCAGTGCAGTGCCTTAGAGAGGAAGGTACAAATGCTGCAATCTCAGCCACGCCATCCCTCACATGAGCTGTTCAACAGTGATCTCTTGTGCCAGTCCCTGGTGTATCTTCAAAAGTCACATACTGACAAGTACAAGAAACACTTTCTAAAATAAACAAAGGATATCCAAAGTGGGTTTCGACATTCTTTCATTCTACAATTGCTTCTAATAGCCAAGATTGCTTTTGAGAATTTTCTTCAGTGCATTCTGGCAATCCTACGTTTGATGACTGCAGTTAACAGAATCTCACATATTCTGATAAATCCCTTTAAAAGATAAGCAGCACATGAAAAGCATTGAGGGATTAAAAAAAAAAGAAAGAAAAAAAACCACTCTTCTTTTTCTTTTCTGTTTCACTGAGAGATTTGCATAATTCTTCTACTGTTTAGTTACTTATCTTACAATAATCTTCAGATCTTGTTTCTTCTGGTTCCTTTTGTGTCCTCTAATTCCACAGAATCTTTATGTAGGATGGCATGTAAGCATAACTTCTAGTCAGATTTAAAGTGGCACTCATTGGCTAAATGCTGCCATAATGAGGAATATCTGGAATAGAAGAGACTCTGAAATCACAGAATTGCTATCCTAGAAATGTGAACACACAACATTCTTCAATTCAAACTTCTCTACCATAAACTTCATTCTTTTATTACCTAAGTAAAAAATCCCAGCACTGAGTGAATAAAATCTTCTGCTTGTCAAACATGAATCCTAAGTAATGTTTAAATTCATTTCAAACTGCTCTTCTTGTGTTGCAAAGGACACTTACACTTTCCACTGGCAGTCATACTCAGAACTATTAAACCCACATAGAAAATAAGGCAGCACAGAATATGTTCACACAAGAAAGATGTTCTGTTTTACTGCAGGCTAATTAATTTCTTTTTTAAAAAGACATTAGAAGAGAGTGCAACATGGAACACTAGCATTCAAACTTTAAAAAAAAAAAAAAAAAAAAAAAAAAAAGAAAGAAAAAATATAAAGAGATGATGACTCCATCAGTCCTGGGAAACATGTACTGCTCACACTGATTATGCCTCTGGTTCCTGACAGGCATGGTAGTCATCACTGTCTCAGAAGACAGTGAAAAAAACCATAACCCTGACAGCCCTACTTCAGTGTGTCCTGTTGGTGTCTCCTACCATAAACAGCTAAAAGCAGGCCTGCCTCTAATTTAAGAAACTCCACAACTCCAGAAAACCATATACACTGGCATCAGGAACATCACAAGATCAAATAGCTAAATTACACATTTCTCATCACTTTTAGGTACATATTGCTCCAGAAAGTCAAGAGACTTTTAAAAAATATAAGGGACAAATATAGGCAATATTTTTTTTAAATCTTTCAATTGGTTTTAATCCTCTCGCCAGCTTGCCACCCCACTTCTTGCAAAGGCCTTCCCTTATGGGGGTTCTGAGTCACAAAAACAGTCCTTGCACTGCACATATTAAGAAAGGAGCCTATGCATTTAGAGGAAAATATTTTCTGTTTTCTCCTGGAACTTTTAATTATTTTCACTCTCGTCAAATTACACATCCTAATAAAAATAAAATAAAAACAAATAAATAAACCCCAGGTAACTTCCATATCAACTATGAATGTTTTAGATTCTTGACTGTAAAGACAAAACATTGAAGTCTATTTTGCACTACCCTTGATCTTTCTAGTACTAAAAGAAAACCCCAAACTCCTCTACAGAGAAGAGGTCCTCCCCAGACACACCACTAATAAACACACTACAGGATACTTGTTCCCCTTTGCTTCTCCTGCACAGCACATGTTCATTCTGTGTTAGAAGTCAGGAGAATGTATGTCCAAGCCTAAAGAAGGCCACACATAATACAAGGTCATCTCCACATGGAGCACTCGGCAAACTAATGAGGGAGGTCCCTGTTTCCAGAGAAGCAAGTAATTCACAGGACTACAGAAGAAGAGAGGAGAGAGGAGAACTGAACAGCACAGAGCTGAGCTCCAGTCTGCCCAAATTAGTCCCTAACAAAGTAAACTCTGATGCTTCCAGAAATACTGAGCATTAACAGGTTGTGTTATCTCAGAAGTGACCTATGAAACTCAAATTTTTCCCCAAAAGAAATAAAAATCCATCCTAGCAGGAGAATTTGAAGGAGGCTTAATGCCACTTAACCAAAACAAAACCAAATCAGAAAAAAACAAAAAAACAAAACAAAAAAAAAAAAAAAAAAAAAAAAAAAAAAAAAAAAAAAAAAAAACCAAAAAAAAAGAGCAGCAAGTAAAGTGGAGGAATCATTAAATCATTAGATATATAGGAATGTGTGAAGAAGAGAGAAAAATTGGAATTTCCAATCAACAGGTGGCAAAAATACAAATTAAGTTTAGTAGCTTAATGCAAATAAAGGGCATTTTAAATTGAGTAAAATTTCATGTGCAATTTTAAACATTAAAAAAAATCTATTGTTTACATATCGGGGTAAACTCTAAAGATTTTAGGAAGTCTATGATGTCCTACTGAAGAAGAAAATATGAAGAGCACTGTTTACATGTAGTAGGCCTACAGATGTCATCCTGAAAGTATTCAAAGCACAGAATGCTTTTTGCTTGCGAAAGTGTTCTTTGAAAAGCTCTCATTTATCTGCAAAACATTTATGAATACATCTGTCCCTAATGAGTATTTTAAAAATAAATAACTAAAAAGAAAAACTGCAGTAATTACCAGGGTAATATCAAATTTTCAGTGCTTCTACCAATGGTATTTAGAAAGTTACACACATCTAACAGCTTTAGAGACCACTAATCCAAGCTTTCTAACAATAGAGAGGTGAAAGACTACACCACAAAATATGTCTGACAGCACTGACTTTTCCAAGTAATGTTCATAACTTGGACAAAGTGGAAGAGTTAAAATCACTGCTTACATACCACTAGAGATTATAGACTCAAAACTTCACATGAAATGGGTTTCTCAGGCCTTTTAGATTAAACTACATGACAAGCCTCCCCAAAGCCTCAGTTTACCATATTCAAGGCCATTTTACCACTGGTGCAACATTCTAAACATTTTTAAGTATTATCTAAGACTGGGTTTGCCCAATCTATATTAAGGCTGACACACACTATCAGGAGTGCTGTTTTGCATAACATACTGCTGCTGTCAGGTGCTGGAATTTAACATTACTGTAGATGTGCTGAGATTTATTAGCATGCTCAATGCTTCTCCTTCCCTATTAAGCATTCAGATAACATGAACTAAGCTTAAGACTCAAGCCTGCAGTAAGGCTGCCATTGTACAAGTCTTCCAAAAAATCTTTACCAGTGAGAAGTACTAACTAAAAGACTCTCATAAATTGAGATGATGAATTAGCTTTCACGGAAGTATTTTTTTCTTTTGTCTTTAGGTGTTAGGCAACACTAACAAATCATATAATGCTGACAGGAAAAAAAAGTTGCCAATCTTTATGCCAATGTTGTGTAACAGCTGTATTTTCTGTAAAAGCAGATTTTTCAAGAATCCTCAAACAAACAAGCAAAAAAAAATATATTAAGTCTTAATATCTTTTATTGTGCAGTTTCTGATAGAAAGAACACAACTGTGATCCAGGATTCTTAATGCTGCGAACAGCCTATGAATATGTTTCACATACAGTATGTTGCCTTCTTTCCAACCCCCTTTAAACGTTATTTTCTTACAAGCCACTGAACGTGAACGTTTTCTAAATCAGACTGTACTAAATAAAAGAGAAGTTCATCTTTATCCTACATTCTCAGCGTTTCCAGCTCTACTTAACAAATGTCTCAGCAATTTTTCCTCAAACTGTGGCACGGTTTGTATACACCACCATTCTAGATGCAGATGCCTATCTGCAAAACTTGCTAGGGCTGTGCATATAAACGGCACTCGGGAGATGGCCGAGAAGATAAATAAAAGCATCGCTTGAAGAAACATAATCCAGATAAGCATTAGATGCAGCAGTCCCGATGTATTAATTAAACAGAAGGAAGAAGCTCTCTAGCGCCTTAACATGCCCTGGACCGAAGTAACGAAAGGATGCGCACGCCAGAAAAAGCCATAGTAGTCTGTGCCCAGCGCGGAGAACGCCTGCAAGTTAGTAGGAACCTCCGTGGGGAGGGGACAGGGCGCGAGCGGTGCTTTTTTTCCCCCCCTTCCAGCCTATTTTTGCAAAGGGAGTGTGATTGCAGCTTTGGCGCTGGGGACGGCCGCTCGGTTAGTATCTGCAGTAGGCGCACACATCGCGGCCGGGAAGGCAGTGAGGAGAGGAGAGGTGCTGCTGGGGAGGCGCCGCTCGCCCCCGCCCGCCTGCCCGCCTCTCGCTCACCCTGCCCGGGGGAGCACGGCCGCCTGCCCCTCCCGCTCATCCCGGCACGGCCAGCAGAGCGGGCGGCCGGCTATCGCCCCTCGCCCGCCCACGGGGCCACCCGCTGCCGGGTGGCGAGGGACGGGGCTGCGGAGCCCGCTGCGAGCTGCCCCCGCCCGGCTCCCACCCCGGCCGGTCCGGGCGTCGCCCCCGCAGCCCCCGGCCCGCCCCGCCACAGCGCGGAGGTGAGGGAGGCAAGCGCGGCGCTTACAGTTCGCAGGAACTGGATCTCATCCTCGCCCTCGCCCCCCTCGGCCATGGCTCCCCCTTGTCTCTCCTCCTGCCGGGCGCTGCTCCCGGTGCCCGGGCGGGCGGCGGCGGTCGCTCCCCGCGGGCTGGCGGCGGGAGGTTCGCGGCCGCGCCGCACCGGGCTGGGGCAAGTGTGAGGGCGGCGGAGCCGGCGGCCCCACCCCGGCCCTGG
>VZUI01054743.1:0-25077 GCA_013401135.1 Cettia cetti | reverse complement strand
AAAAAAAAAAAAAAAAAAAAAAAAAAAGGTCAGGCTTTGCTTAAAAGTGATTTTGTGTGTTATTCTGGGGGATGAGGAGCAGAGAGAGAGAAACGTAAAAAGCAAACACCCTTCTCCCCTGTCAAGAGAATAGCACTTTTTTTCAAAAGTAGAGGAGAAAAACAATTGCATGGAATACTTTTTCCTTTTTCCCCTCATTTTTCTCACTGCATTGGTTTTTGGAGGGCCAAAATGGAGCACCTGGGCTCACTGTGCTGCTCACCAAACTTTCAGAAAACATGATTTATGCATTATGTCCCCTTATATGTCACACAAAGTGTAGAGTCTTACTTTGGTGGCTCTTATGCAGTAGCTTGGCCAGAAGAAACCTTTTAGAAACAGGACAGTACTAAACCCATGCTCTCACATTTGCAAAGATTGTGACTGACAAAATATTTGGATTTATAGTTCTAGAGCCAGAAGAAAACACACAAGTAAAACATCTTGATTTGGACCAAAATTAATTAAATGGCTCTTTTTTTCTTGCCAAATAAAGCAAGTAACAGAAGGTGGATTTGAAGGTTTTCCATGCAATTTAAAATAAAATCCCTTTAATGCTTTTGAAAGGAATTTGGAAAAAAAAAAAAAGACAAAGGAGTAGAAGGTTTAAGTGTAGAAAGCTGTTGGACAATAGCTGTAACCTTGTTCAGTAATTCTGCGATTTTTATACCCTCTCTGCTCAGGATTAAGAGATCCAGGTGCATCTTACTCTCTGCCTGTGGCAGTTTGGGCTCACACTGCCTGCCTCCAAGAAAAAGGATTTTAGCCACCAAATGATTAGACACATGTTAGATTGCTCCCCTTCTATGGGGAGTCTTTTTAGCTTTGGCCACGCTCAGTCTTTTCATCCAGAAGCAGACAAGAACAGCACCTCAGGCTGCTGGCAGGAGCATTAAGGTGATGTGGCCGTGGGTGCTGCCAGGAAACCCCAGCCCCAGGCTGCGTCTGTCCCCAGCTCTGCTCCAGCTGAAGGACTGTGCAAGCTGTGAGGAACCAGATTTCAAGTTCCTGGCCAGCTGCACTTCCAATCGAGTGCCCAAAGCAGATCTATAACCACAGGAGAATAAAAGTCTGTACACACAGGTTTACGCAACTGAATTGTCCAGAGGTGTGGTTTTAAAGGTACAAAAAGGATTTTAATCCAGCTCTCCCAGATAAAGAATGAGTTGGTCTAAAGGGACATTGAGCCATTTTGTTGGTTTAGATCCATTTTTAATAACAAAAAGTAATGATCCTATTCACCTTCAATTCATAACTTTTTCTCACAAAATCACGTTTTTCAGAAAATCCTTGGAAAAGAGAATAATTTCCTCCAGCTCTGTGCCTGGCATTGTGCTGATATGCAAAATCACATTATACAATGCAATAGAGCAGAATATCTGATGGAGAAAAGAACCATAATGACAGCTGCTTTATAAGCTTCTCCTGATAAATATGAATGGTTAATATATGACTGCATATTCTGGTTAGTAATTTGCATGTCCTAGCTATCTGTCTTCTATCTAGGAGAATTTTGACCTGGTAGTCTTCCACAAAACCTGAATATTGCTATTCTTCTGCATTGATTTCAAGTTAATTAGGGAATAGGGCAATTCTCCCACAGCAATTCTTCCATCTGTTTCTGCCTTACTTGTTTCACATATTATGAAAATGCGCCAGACAGCAGCTCCATCCAATATGCTTCATGTTCACAGTATATGTATGAAAGATGGTTTAGTATCAGCAATTAAGCATTTACTGGCCTTCATTTTAACTCAATATTTCTTCTGTGGAGGGGAAAAGCTCCAGCTCCTGAATGATTTGTCACGGTGACTCTGCAGCACGCATACAGCATGAGGAAAATTGCATTTCAGCCCCACACTGGGGCGTGCCAGTAAATAGCTAAATGATAAAATCCTGATGCATATAAAACAGTCTTGTTTACATGATTATGTTCCTGGAGGTTCAAAAAAATCTCTAGATTGCATTATGCTATATCTTGTCCAAATATTTAGTCAAAGGCAGCCCCTACCTCAAAGAACATAGACAAAAGTGGGAGGAGAGGAGGCTAAAGCATGCAGGGCAGAGAGAGGCCAGGCAACAGATTTTCTCCAGTAAGCAGGAACGCTGGCACTGCCTCAATCCCAAGTAATTCCTGTAGTGACATAAATACACAGCTGGCTACAAGGCTAACAACATTTCCAGCTAATCAGTTTTGTACACTCAGTAATAGTTTATGTTTGAAGGAATAAAATGGAAAAAACCACAATTTCAAAATACGGTCAATTGCTGCATGAGATATATAAAGGAATACGCTGTCTTTCATAGGACTGGAATGAAGCAGCAACCCAAACCATTGCAGACAGAAGAAAAGATACCTAAGCAAAAATAGAAATCCATGGATTCTTGGAGTCACTGGAGTCCCCAGAGTCAGAAAACTTGTAGCTTTCTGTCATGAGTATAAAACATATCAGAATGAGGCAAAATAGTCCACAAGATGCAGCACATTTATAGGGCCATATGGGGAAGCAGAAAAAAAATGCCTTCATATAACAATGAAGGCTACACTGAAGAAATCAGGTGAAAAAACAGAGACATTGTTAGGAAGGTACACTCTTCTGAAACTCTTTTAAGTTAGAGTAGTTGCCAGCTTTGTAATTTCTGTGATCTCAGGGTACTCACTACAATATTTTCCAATGTTTGTGGCTCCTACAGAATACTAAAATGCCCAGAATTTGATGGCATAGTGTACGCTATCATCACCTGATAAACCACACAATCTAGTCTAAATCATCTGATGCTGAACTTCTGAGGTCTTTAAAGTCAAATTGGGACATGAAAGAATCTTCTGCTTCTTCTCTACCAACTTGGAATTACAGTGAATACCTTGAAAGGTTCTAGACAGCCCTGTGGGTCTGAAAACTCATACTCAAATGCAACTGGTATTTGTCAGAGTACTGTAGTTATTAAAAGTATACATTCCTTGTAAATGTCTTATCCGTATAAGGAACTTTTTTATCAGACAGTGGCACCCTAATAAATATTAGGATTATGCAGGCCTCCAAATTGCAAGAGATCACCTGAACAGCTATACTTACCAGAAGCTCACTCGGCAAGAAAATAACATTCATTGATATAAATGGCAGACTGTTTCATTATGCAAGAGCCTGATGCTGCAAAAATAATTGATATGCACGTATTTAATAAAATATATTCAGAAAATGTAGTCAGCATCTGAAGACTGATCTGAATTCAAAATGTTCTGGGTTTGAGGAGTGGAGTTTTTCACCCTTTTGTGAGAGACCCCACTCAGAAGATTTAGCCTAAGACAACTGAAGTTTCTCTCTTAACTCTACCTTTGTCGACTACAGTCAGCAACACATGTTAAAAAAAAAGTCAACACACACAAACAATCAAAGATACAAAAAAACACGCAATCCCCCCCAAAAACCCTACAAAATGTCTACAGAAGAGCACCGTAAAGTACGTGCAAATATGTACTTTATTCAAGCAGTCCTATTTTACCTAGTGATAACATAAGATAAAATAGCAGAACTTTTAAAACTGTGGATCATATGAGCACAAACACACCTTGCACTTCAGCGAAATGCAGCTACAAGTGGTTTGCTGCCAACTGCCCCTGTGCCAGTGGAAGAAGTCTCAAACCCTGTTCTAGCTGCTCTCCACTGCCTCTCCATCCAATCCATCAGCCAATCCATCAGCCATCCCATTTGACAGTCCCAGTACCGTCGAAGATTTTTTCACCTGCTTCACTTAAAATCAGTCAAGTTACTTAAATATATTTAAATAAATGTTCCTATATAGGAACTAGAGTAATTTGGCCAGGCACCCTTCTACCATGACAGGCAGCAGCCTCCAACTGAAGAACAGCAAAAAAGGTGCACCAAAGGCAGTATAGAGAGAGGTAGGAACAGAGGAGGATGCTCACTCAGAGCTAAAGTCCCCACTCCTGTGTTTAAAAGCATTTAGTCCATTTTCCTGCCAGAAATCCTGGACAGAAACAATGGCTATAAATCTCTTCTGTCATCTGACTTTTTGTATTTGATACTTTGTAAAGAGGTGTATCATGCTGAATTTCTTTTTTTCTCGAGTCCATAAAAATCAAAGTGTAATATTTTATTTTTGAGTGGTTGGATACAATCAGAATGTATTTATGGTCTGAATCACTCCAAAGGTTTGTCTGAGTCTGGGTACTTTTTGAGCTGAAATGAGTGAGCACATGCATAGTGAAACCTTTTCCTAATGAGTTAGGACTCCAGGACTTCCATGGTCTATAGCTGTGGACTTCCTTTCTCTTGTGCTTCTGCTGAAGTTGGCTTGCTTTTTATTTTTCATTTTTTTGTAAAACTCATGACACCCTTCTGAACAAAACTGTAGGATTTATCTTGGAAGCCCTGGGATTCAGAAGGCATTACAGAATATGGACTCAAGCCAAGGACCCTGCTCACAATGTGAGAATGAATGAGATTTGGTACTACAGCTCCCTCAAGATGATACACAGTCATGATCTGCAGTTCAGTGTTGAAATGAATAAACACAAACCATTGTCATGCTTTGAATAGGCAAAAGAAAACATTTCAATGAACTCCAGATTTTTAAATAATATTTTTCCTAAGGATTTTATAATTTCCATTCCTAGGAAGATTTGGAAATCTCTTTATTTTGTCCTGTTGTGAAATGAAAGTAAGTATTAAGATGACAGAACATATAGTACCTCTATGGCAGCTGTAAAAATAACACGTATAGCATTTTTTTGTACTATATGAAAAAAGCCTCATTGGTATAATTGCAGATATGCCAAGACCATTACAAGACTAAAGCCCCAGCTTTCCCAGTAAGTCACATGATGACTATGTATGTATACAACAAATCCTACAGGGGATATTTTATTCAATATAATCAGAAAGATGTTTTCTCATTTCTATTTCTGGATCTTGAGTCCCATGTACTGTAATCCCAATTGTAAATACAATCCACCTAGTTATAACAAAACATCTTTGTAGAGCACACACAGCCTTTGTTTCAAGGCCTGATGTTAGAGGAGCATAAAGGCTACATTCAAGGCACTCCACTGTGCAGCTGGAAAAATGGCTGGAAAATTACTTCCTGGCCCACAGCCAGCACTAAATTTGCTCAGGATATAATGCAATACAGGACGTGCAAGGCTCTGATCCATATCTGGTCTTAACCTGAAATGGGGAAAAAACACTACTACTGTATCTGCAATTTGCTACCAGTCACGTATTGACAGCATAGCATAAGGTGACCACGCTGCCAGTCAGGATCCTGGGAGCTGTCACATGTCCACCCAGGGCAGTGTCTCCCCCTGATCACCATCACCAGGCCTGGTCCTGATGATCAGCCCATCCATGGACTAACCATCTGTCCCAGCCTTGGCCCATCCCTTTTCCCAGGGAGGGGCCCAGTGTCTGGGGCTGAAGCTGCCCCGGTGTTTCCCAGTGTCCCACCTCCTGGCTGGGGGGCTCAGATGGGCCGTGCCAGATCCTGTCCTGACGTGGGGAGACCCTGGTGCTCCCAGAGCCCAGGAAGTCCCCAGTCCCTGTGGTGCCCTGGTGTCATCATGTATAGCCCTTTTGAGAGGCTCTTCAAAATTTAAACAAGTGATAAAATATGCCATTTTGACCTGTTTCTCAGAGTACCTATGAAATCACTACTGAGAATTGAACCTATTTCAATTCATTGTAGCCTGAAGAAATGGAAAAAAAAATCAGTTCCAAAACAAAACATATTGACTTCTTGGTTATATTTCCAAAGAGAAATTAGCAAAACAGAAGAAGAGAGAGGAGGTCTCATCCTATTATATCCTCAGGGGTTTGTGAGAGCTTATGTTTTAATCAGATTGTGAAGATTACTATAACTCCTCTAAAAACAACTAGGCCTAAACAATGGGTTGTGGGACACATGAAGGGATATCTGGATATTTCTTGATGGCCTTTCTAGTCCTCCTTACTTACTGAAGCAGTGATCAGTGGTCAGCTGGTCTGTTGGCTCTTGTTTCCTCTGTTCACACTCCACGGTTAACTTTTGGGTGAGAGGGTGGATGAGGTCAGTATCTCTCCAGCTTTGGGGAATCCATCTCTGATTTTATTAAGCCCTCTCCTGGGCCCAGTAGGTCTTCATGCTCCAAACTTATGCTGAAAAAACAGACCAGATGTACCAGGGCTGGTACTTGCATGTACTTGGTTGGCTAAGAACAAGTTCCTACAGCAAGGGCAGACAAGGTGGCCTGGAGACAGTAACACAGTGATTTTACAAAAAAGGGAAATTCTGCAGAGCAGAAAAAACCATGTACAGGTCCTGCTCCTGACAGCCCTCCAGCAGAAGGACTGATCTACTCTCCATCCCCTTTGTCGAGTGTGGCACCAGCACAAAGGAGCCAATGGCCCCAGAGAGGGCAGTGGTTTGTATCTAACCCTGGATGGAGTTGTGGAGGAAGTCAGTGACTGCTGAGCCTCTCCCTCTAGGCACTGAGCTGGAGACACACAGGCACATCCTAAGTTCACCCCCAGCATAAGTGTGGGAAGGATGTTTCCATTTCCCACACCCCACTGTCCCCTGCCTTCACATTGGACCCAAGGCTGCAGGTTCTCAATACCATGAAAGATTTCATCCTGATATTAAATGTTAGAAAGACAGAAATGTCACAGAATAAATGCCATAAATAAATCAAAATCCACTACAAAGTATGAGATATAATTGGAAAGAGATATCAATGGTAGGTCAAAGGACAGGAAAGAGGAAGCCTCTTCTGTACTGAGTGAATCAAGTGACAGAAAACTACCACTTAAAACAGTTTGCATAATAGAGTGAAAACCACAACTATTGAATATCCAGGTCGCTAAGGAAGATATTTGCTTCAGAATAATGCAAAATTTAACTGCATTCATGACAGCATTGGCAAGATTTCCAGGCTGATGTGGTAGCACCTACATTTACACAAGCACAGAAAACATCTGAAAATGTTACATGAGTGTTGTGTGTGAGTGAGAAGAGGAAAAGACACAGTAGAAAGTTGTGCACTGATGGTGATCAGGCACAGCATCACCAGGGAGGGGATTGTCCCACTCTGCTCTGCATTGTTGCAGCCTCACCTCGAGTCCTGTCTGCTGTTTTTGGCACAGCAATAAAAAAACCACAAATTAGGCTATTAGAGAGCACCCAAAGGAGGGTCACAAGGATGGTGAAGTGTCTGAAGAGGAAGCCATACGAGGAGTGGCTGAGGTCACTTGGTCTGTTCAGCATGGACGAGACAGAGGGGTGACCTCATTGTGGTCTTCAACACCCTCATGAGAGGAAGAGGAGGGACAGGCATTGATTTCTTCTCTGTGGTGACCCATGACAGCACTCAAGGGAATAGTATGAAGCTGTGCCAGGGGAGGTTTAGGTGAGAGATCAGGAAAAAGTTCTTCACCCAGAGGGTGGTTGGGCACTGGAACAGGCTCCAGAGAAGAGATCACAGCACCAAACCCGACACAGTTCAAGAAGCATTTGGACAACGCTCTCAGGCACATGGTGTGTCTTGGGGTGTCCTGCACAGGGCCAGGAACTGGACTTGATGATCCTGATGGATACTTTCCAACTCAGCATATTCTGAGGTTCTTTGCTTCTATGATGTGAAGCATATGAACAGTAATTTAATTTAGTAGCTTCTCTGCGAGATTTCAAGCTCTAGTGTGACTGCAGTGCTGAATGCCTTCATTACTGTCTTTCTACTGCCATACTTAGCTGAAATTCAATGGGATGCTGACACATTACTCTGAGAAACCCTCATTAAAATGAAACTAGGTGGGGAAATGTAAAAAAATTGTAAAGTTTGCTGGGGGTAAGTTTTTTTCACCTTCTTTTCAGGGAGCTGAAGCTTAAAGGACTAGAATTGATTCCCAAGACAAAACAAAGGAATTGGATGTCATATTGCAACCCTTTAACTAAAAGTGATTTCAAACCTAAGGACTACTTTTTTTGCAGGAGAGAAGGTATTGATTCTTTCAAAGTAGAATTAGTCAAGGAAAAAAATATCTGTGTAAAGAGGAGAGATTCAAGAATATTCAAAAGAGGATCCAAAGAACAGCTATTACCCCCAATCACAGACAGTTTAGAGAGTAAAGACAAAAAGATCCTGAACTACCAAAAAAAAAAAATCGAGGGAAGTAAGCAGAGGCATGTGTGTTTATTATTTTGTCTAGTTCTGTATCCTTCCTGTGCTAACTGAACTGGAAGATAATTGTATTTAGAAACCCATATACATCTTAGGCATCTGTTAACTTTCATCTGTCCTGTATTACTGAAGAGTAACATAGAAATCCAGGATGCTGTGGGCTAGATTTAAGGAATTCCGTGTGTTTAAATCACTGTGGTGTCTGGAAGCTTAGGAGAGTCTAGGGGCCATTTAGCCCCATTTCTGTGAAGAGATAACAGATATCCATATGTTATCTAAGAAGTGTCTCAGAGGTGCCAAGGCTAGACAAAGACCAGTGGACCAAGAGAAGATGCAACTCACATATGCAGCCTTGAGGTCCCAGTACAGCAACCTGGTTAGTGTTCAGATATAGTTAGCCACACCACAGCTGAAACAATGAGCAAGAATAATAGGATATATATTTTATATATATATATATATATATATATATATATATATGGTCATAGTAGTAACTGAGCTTGCAAATTGCATTGATCTTAAGCTCTTGGTCTCAGGGCAGAATTTTTTCATTTAAATTATATATTGAAATACCACTGTGCTACCCCTCTCCCCTCACCCAACCAACACCACCACCCAAGTTAATTAATAAAAGCCTCATACTGAGGTGCAAAGAGTGAAGAGTTGAAAAAGTACACACATTTTGAGGGCCTTTGCCCTCAGTTACTTCCTTTCTGCTTCATCACAATTAGCTCTGAGTTTGGGAAATTTTATGCAAAAGTCCCTCTGAGCTTTTTTGTTTCTGCTTCCTACAAATGTTTTCCTGCTGGTTTGTGACCCCACGTCCCCATCAATTACTCTTCTCAGCAATCTGAACTGGTTTAAAATCTTGCCATATGGGTACTGATACTAAGGAGGACTCATCCACAGAGGAAGGGAATGTGGAGGATACCAAGGAGGATTTATCCATAGAGGAAGGGAATGTGGAGCTTTCTCTGAGCGCCACTCAATCACATCAGGTGTTTTTTTGGTTTTTGTTTTTAGTTGTATGGGTTTGCTTTTGCTTTCTTAACTAAAAACTTCTAATATTTGTCTTAGCCTCTGGACTGTAAGAGCAATCAAGAGGAGGATTGGAGGGGACAGGGCTTAGCTGAGGTGCTCATGTACAGGAGCACACTATCATCAGTTGACCACCACTTTGCCACTCCTGTTAGAGCTGGCAGTGTTTGCATTACATTACAGTGTCTACATTAGTCCAGCATTCCCTGAACATGTCTAGCTGTGAGAGAGCACTCTGCCATTTTAGAGGTGTAAAACCACAAGCTGGAAGTTATTTCAAGAAGGAGGCACTTCTTACACATCCATCATCAACCATCTCCTCTAGATTGTCAGTTACTCTTAATTTACTTTGTGCTTTTAAAAACCCCACTCTTTACCACAGCAGCAAAATAAGAAGGCCATCACCACACCTATCTATTATTAAATTCAAACTTGGCAATAAAGACATATTGCAGCCTAATTAAAGCTGTGGGTGCCTCACTCCAGCAGCAATCAGAGGACATACTGAGCTCAGGAGTCCAGGACATGACTGGGTGACTCAGCCTAGTCCAAATGGTTAGCTAATGGTTAGTGCAGTTTGCATTTGTTTGATCTTTGATAAAGTGTTTCAGATCATTTTTCAATCACACAATGACAAGGCCATTTGAAGCCAAATCAAGTACTTTTTGTAATATGAGGCAGCGCAAATCTTGCAAGTAGATTAATTACTTTTGCTTTAGGAGAAGGAGAATATAACTACAGTAAAACTAGTTATGGCTGGAAGGGAGAGGTCAAAGAATGAAAAAGATAAAGCATTCTACTTTAATTATATTTTCCTGCAAAGTCAATGGTGCATTTTTATACCACTCTTCTAATATAACAGCAAGGAAAGGACATAATCCAGAGTATCAGTACCTTTAAAAGGAAGTGACAACATTAAATAAATTACAATTTTAGTAGTGATGATATTTATAATTTTGGATTTGTAAAGTGACAAAACAGACTCCTGTTTTTAATATAATAGTACAGTTTTGTGCCCAAACCACCATATGAAATACTGTAAGAACCTCTTTCCAGAAGGGCTAAATCTGCCTTCAACAGACAAGCAGTAGGGACAGTTTTCAAAGAGCAATATTGACAGCCTTGTAAAAAATTGTGGGAGATAATAATGGATATTTGTCATTTTACCTGTTGCAAATCATCTAACTGGAGACCACAGTTCAGACCACAGCTCTGAGCTGAATTTAGAGTAAAAAACAACTCTCACACCAAACACATGCAGTTCAAATAGCAAATAGCCTCGAAGGAGAAAGGGCACTATTCAATAATGTGTGATAATGAATTCCAACTGTACTTCTCTCATGACAAGCTACATTCCCTCATTTCTGATAAGCTGAAAAAAAACTATTATGTGAAATTTCTTCTATCAAATGTTCTTACAAGTTTATTTTTATGATTCTTGCTTAATTGTAGCTTTTCAGTAATAATAAAACTATTATTTCTGGAATGCACATATTTTTCTTCTCTTTTTCATGCTATTAAAAACCCCAGCAGAACAAAAGGAAATGCAATACTTTGGGGGAGAGATGAAGGGAACTGCTTTGAAAATGACAAATATTTTAAATATTATGATTAAAAAGTTAGACAGAAAAAGCTCTTTAAAAGATTACTTTTATACAGGAGCTATGTAAAAATAAATAGAACAGAATAATCCATATTTTAGAGCTTTTTCAATAACAAAATAAAAGAAAACTACAATTACATCTATATGTAAATAATAAATAACTGAAGCCGGTTTTTTTACACTCTAGGCTATTTTAATTTGGGATTATCTTTGAAATATATAAAAAGGCAGAATGAGAAAGACTACCATCTCCTCACTGTAGTGTAAAAGGCTTACTTCAGGGCTATAATAGAATAACTCATTTTTTATGGAAAAAAATCGATCTACTTTTCATGAATGGATCTTCTTTTCAGTAGTAACCAAACCTAATACTTACAAATCTCTGTGTATGTATGTGGAGGGAATATTTCATATCATATATATTACATCAGTTAAAACTGTAAAATCAATTAATTTCTCTGTTTTTTTTTTTTTTTTTTTTTTCTTATTGCAGCATATGAAGTGTTAAGTGCATACTGGAAACACATCTTGTTTGCCTGTTTGCTTCAGCAGATGTGGTGGAGATAAGGAAAAGAGCACAGAAGGATTAAAGACATCTACACTGCCTCCCAAGGCCTTGTCTACTGCTCTCATTAACAGCTCTGTTAAACTGGCTAAAAATGCTTTAGGAGCTTAATGGAAATGGCTTTTCATAATTATTCCTCTTCTCTAAACTTCCTCTTACTTGCAGTCGAAATAATTTGGAGTGAGAGGAGATCAGAGGTAAATCATAGGTTAGGGATTATGAGATTACCAGGGCATCCGCAGGAGGGTATAATCCCCAACAGGACCCAGCAGGGAGATTTCTCTGTTGTTGCTCTGTGTGACCACACTGAAGCCCTTTGGGGTCTCTCTCCTGATTGAGCTCAGGCATTTCTGTAGATTCTATGAGACAACTGATTTTTTTTTTCTTTTTTGTAGGGCCCCAGCATGATGCATCCACCTGACTTAAGAAAACAATGACAGCAATAAACAAACTACATGGGAAACAGAACACAAAAGCAGGAAGTCCTGTTTTGTGTGTGTGTGTGCAATGCCTGTGCCTGTAATGTCAGATGAATTTACGTGCTTTTGGACATGACAAAGTCTCCTTATGTTATCTATTGCTATTCTATGCAGAAATTTAATACTATTGGCTTAGCTTTACTTTGAATATAGCTCCCACATTGATTAGACTCAAAATTTACCAACCACAGACTATCAGCAATAGAACAAACTTCATGAGTTGTAGTTAAAAATACCATGGTTTCAAACTCAAATACAGGACACAACAACCAGATGATGTGTAAAGAATGTTTTTGTATGACAGGCTCTGTCCATTGCCTCTGCATTAGCTGTTTATTCTGCAGCTCACAAATACAAATTTGCCCTAAATGGGCCCTGAGAATACTCCTTCCTTACAAAGGAAGAGTAACAGGCAGGACAATGGACAGGACTGGAAAAGAAACAGCTGCTCACCTGACCTTTAGCCCAGTCATGGTATACTTGGTACAAAGGTCCCTGAATTTGTTTTAGGAAAGGGTGCTTGAATGCAGGATCAGCCCTAACATGGAAATAGAGTTCCCTGGCATGCTTAACACTCTAAAACTTAAAAGAAATAAGAAATTATTCAGAATTCTCTAGAAGATTAAGGTCCTTGGCATACACACTGGTAACAAGTTATGATATGTCCCATCTTGATGTCAGATGACATTAAGTATTATCTTGGATCGTGCAATACAGCAAAACCAGATGGGATGTGTCTCTGAAAGCACATAGCAAAAAGCAAACAAAGAGGCTTGGAAAAGGGGGGAAATATGCAGGATATGACCAGCATCCATAGATCCACTTTCTTGCATAACCATCAGATGCTGAAAAATAAAAGAAAAAATAAAAAGGAAAAATATAGTTATATCTTTATTGTAGAAAGTGTAAGACATCAGGCAACCCACAACTACATTGATGCACCAAAGCTATCCAGGCTTCAGAATGTGTATCCCTCTCACCAATGGCCTGTGTCTGGAGAGGGACACTACCCAAGGTTCCTGCCTTATCATTATTAACACCTCTTTACTTCTTATGCATGAGAAATAAAAATATTTTGCTCATGTTGTAATTTTATTTACCCTAAGACCTCACTGTGCAGATTGTGCTGCTATCCCCATTGAGCAGTGACAGACTTAAAAGGACCCAAATCCTCCAGAATTTCTTGGGGATAGAAAACACATTGCCTGCTGTTGTTCTCTATTCCTTTTAGCCACATACTGCCTTTTCTGCCCCCTATTTTTCCCGACTGTTTTTTGACCCATGCTTTGTACTTTGCTTTCATAAAGCTGTTACTTTCTCATGTCCATATCTCCTAATATTCTTCATCCGCAACAAATAGAATTTTGCAAGACTTGTTCAAACTCTGATAAAAACAATATTAGTTTTCACACAGGAGTAAAGGGAATTTTCTGCATCAGATCCAAGTATTGGATCTCCTGTATTGGAGAAAAAGGGCAAATGTCTCAGATTTTTTTTGTTATAAATAATTGAATGCTTTTACTCCATTTTCTCTGAACTGCTAGACTGGTGTTAGCTTTGTTGTTCAGATTAACTATCTAAAAATAAACCAATTCTCAGTGGATTAATGAAATAAACACATTAAAAGAAATGTACACACTGAGGTATGTGTTATTTTGGTTTTTTTAAGGTGGTGGAAGGCTTTAAAATGGCTTCTGCTGGTTTCCATTCCATGCAGCGCCAGCAATTAATATTTAGGTGGACTGTAAACTCCTCAAGACGGAGACACCCTGCTTCTATGTGACTACAAACTGACCATGACCCTCAGTCTTCATTTGGCTCCTGTTCCAAACCAGACAGTGAGTGTGGAGACAGACTGAACAGTTCAAGCTCCTGCATGGTTTGAATTATCAGAGAGCATTTGCTTTGGGAGTTGACACCCTCACTCTTTGCATTTGAAAATAATTCTTGATTTTGGTACAGAGCAATCTGTTTCCATATAACATCATTCACTTTATGGGATCTGACAAATCTCTGTTGGACTTCCACAGACTGGCTCTGAATTTACACACATGATGAGAAAGGCTGTGCTGTTATGTATAAATATTTGTATCTACAAGTCTTCATTACAGAGCAGAAACCAGCAGAAAGGTGATACTGTTTCAATTTGAAAAAAAATTCTAATGATTACTCCAAGTGCAGTAATTTCTAAGGAAGAGATCATCTGACTACATTCAAGAAAGAATCTCTGAAGAGTATCTAACTACTGTCTGGTTTGAATCATACTTTAGAACAAAATCATCAGGTAGACTGTAATGAGAGTAGTGAAGACAGAGACAACTGATCTTAATCAAGACACTTTACTATAACAAAAGGGAGCAGAACCATCAGACATCTTTTACAAAATATATAAAAGCATTTACACTGAAATGTAAAAAATGGATTCACCTAACTGACTATATACTTCAAAGTGTTTTCAGTGCTTTTCTTCTAATGGATGTTTTTCTCAGGTCTCTACTCTTGTTGAAGCTATACTAAATTTGCTGTCCTTGATTAAAAACATTTCCATAGTCTAATTTTAAAAAGCTTTTAAGTTTTCATCTTCTTTCATGGGAAACCTCTCCTTCAGCCTTATTCACACTCACTTGCTTCAGCCATGCTGGTGCAAGGCAAAGCTGAGACAGCCTTCACATGACCTGTGAAGGACATGGGTCTGCTCTCCATGGGCCCTTCCAAGCCAGCACTAGGTCCTGCCACTCAACCTAATGTTGTCTCCTTTAAGGGGTTTTTACAAACCACTCTTATAAAGTATCTTTTTATTAAAGTCTGCTCTTCAGAATAAAAAGAAAATGAAAAGGATTGCTAAGAAGTTAATGTAAGCCATATTTCCACATTTTTGCTGAGACCAGCCATTTCCTCTGAAGTTCTGCAATTTCCTCTATCTTCAATCTCCCTTGCTCTAGAAAAGGAGTTTCCCCTGTGAAAAAAAAATGAGTTATTGGGCTGAATTTTACTATCAGGTAAAATTTTTCAAATTTGAATCTTCAAATCCAACCCCTAAGGAAATAATTTACATGTGAGTGAAAAAGCACAGATAAAGATGAGCCTAATTTGCTAAAGTAGCTACTTCATCCCATACATGCAACTCTCTTTTCTTTGTGTCTCAGATTGTATGGATTTATATTCTCATGACCTTGCAGAGCCAAAGTCCAATGCAACTCATTAGCAGTCCTGCAAGAGTCACCCCGAACCATTCATTCCCAGGGAAGTGGAAAGACAAAGGTCTGGGAGAAGATTAGATTTCAATTTGCTCCCCACAACATTCGGTGGCTGATCCTTCCCTGTATCCCACTCCCCTTTCTTTCTCTTGTCTGCTGATCTCGCCATTCCTGAATATTAGCACTTAATGCTCAATGTAGTTGGAGAGCGAAAAAAAAATGAGCTTGTCTGTATCAGATGGAAGGAAAAAAAAAAAATACATTGAGTCCTATAAGGTATACAACCCCACACCCCCCAACAAAAACAAACCCACAGAAATTAAGTAGAGCCAGCCCCCACCCTCTACAAACAAACAGCTGAGTGAGCTTCAAGCTGACCCAGTCAGATTCCTTGTTTTATCAATAAATTGCATTATCTCTGCCTTGATTATTTCCACTACAGAGGGTATCTGCAAGGTTATCAAGACCCAAGTGACTTAATAAGATCACAAAGAGATACAGCTGATAATTGTTTTTTCTGACAGGTTTATGTCTGCAACTGATGCGTCTTTAAGAGTTTGATTTTTTGCAGACAAGTCTAAGCAGAAACATATGCAGTGCCTTGCCATGATGGAGTCTGGGCTGGTGTGGGGGAGAGGCAGAGGGGGAGGTGACACTGATCTGAAGCAAGGAAGCCCCTTCTTGTCACTCAGCCTTGAGAACTTCTTAGTGCCTTGTTAAATACACTAATAAATGCATTTCTCAGTGAAGCTCCAACTCCTATTCCAAGAGGACAACTGCCTGTTAGGAGATTTTACTTTATAGATTGCCCTATAGACAAGAGAAATTTGATTTCTGCACCTAAACAAAAGGCTCGCTGTGCTTTGTGAGGGTATTGATCTGACCGCACCACAGCAGCTGTGAGCTCAAATGACTGTGCTGCCGGCATAATCAGAAACATGCTACATGCAGGATGCAGCAAGCTTCAAGAGCTTAACAAGCCAGACAGGGGACCTGTCAATTCCTTTCATTGCTAACAGCAGGGTAAAGAAGCAGTGTATATGGGGAACTATCAAAGCTATTGCAAAAAAGAGATGAGGGAATGACAAAAGAGAATTAAAAAGCATTGGAAGATACAAAAGTACCTGATTATTCACCTATCACACAGATATGTTAGCTTTACAGTACTTAAACAAATCCAATATGCAGCCCAATTACATACAGTCTGAAAAAACAAAACCCCTGTTTCAAAACCTGTCTGGGTGATATCATTGTTCAGTGTTTACCTTTCTCATATTTTCCAGCGGTCCTGAAGCCCTCCTGTGCTAAGCAAAGCTTTTTATGGTAGGAAAGAAACTGCTTTGTTATTCTTAATGTTTTCCAAGCATCTTTCATCATAACAGAACATCATATTTTTGGCATGTGGATATATTTATACATTATTTTTTGTCTTGATTTCAGTACGTACACGTTTTCTCCTAATGGCTTTCTGGTAAATGTATGAGCTGACTTTCCAAAGCTCACATCTTGATATAATACTTGTACCTGACATTTTCTGAAATTATAGCTTTTGTACAGGCAATAGCACAGTGCACAAAAGAAAGGTAATAGCGGTGGTTTATAGCATGTGGATTTGGCTTTGAGGTTAGTGAGTAAGTCATTAACATATGGTCTATTCTTGCAAATGCTCACACAGAGAGCGCCTTCAGGGTGTGAGGAAGCACAATGAACCGGGAGCACTCCTCCGCATGACTTTGCAGAATGCCTCTCAGTTTTCATTTCCCAGAGACACACCATGGAGGTAGAAGCTGAAAACCTGTCTGTTCTGGTCAGGATGAACGCTGCTGGAACGATGAAGTGTGCTTTTTTTTGTTTCTTATGCTTGTTATTTGTGAATCATAGGTAACTGTCCTCACTACATTGTCATGGTGCTTAGAATCAAACAGGCTTTAAAAACAGCTTTTGTTTGTCTTTCTTTGTGCAGTTAAATGTAGAAACTACTTTTGTAATTTTTAATTAATGAAAAGGAAGGTTCAGAGGAGGAGTAAATTTAAACAGCAAGTGGCCCTGACCGCAGTGATAACATCTGGAAACCAGCAATTATCTTTCTTGGTAGCTGTGTGCAATTACAGAATGTACCTACAAGTGAAAATCCTCAGTAATGCGTTACTTTCTCTGATGGCTGTGCTAGGGAAAGCATCCATTAACAGGAAGACTGGATCTTATTCATCCATCAAGATGAATCAGACGTAACTGAGTACTAGAAATATATCATTCCAGTATCTTTGCTATGGTATTCAAGAATTTAGAAATGTGGATGCATTGAGCATTTTATAGAGATAGGTACATTCACCACACACCTAAATATACCATTCACATATTCATGGAATAGCCTGTGTTCACTCTGAAAGAGATCTGAGTAATTTTAAAAAGTATTTTCAAGACTTAAGTGTCAAAATTGTAGCTGTCAGCCACAGAGCTTTTTTGAGCTAATAGAAATTTCTCCCATAAGTTCCAGATCCCCCAAACCTTTCTGTTCTCTAGCACTCAGCTGGAGAATATGACCAATAATAAAGACTCATCCTTTAAAGGGAAAGGCATGGGTAAGGAATGGAGAAAGCTCCTGAGTTCTGGGAGTCCTTGCTCAGGAACCACTACATTTAGAAGTAATTTGGGCATCTCTGAACATGCCACGTGTGCCTTCATTTTAATTCTTTTTCACCTCAGAACTTAACTATAAAGATATCAGTTTTTCCAATCAAGAGCTAGAGAAGGGTGGCAAAATCTTGAGTTTTCCTCATTCCTTTTGTAACAAGGAAGTCATAACCTACAGCAGGCTGGGTTCCTGCAAAGAGGAACCTGTATGCCTTCATCAACTCAGTGAGGAATTCAGACCCTTGCTTCAGGAGGACTGCTTCAGGAGACATTAAAAATACAGATAACCTCATTCACATTCCTAGTTCTCCTATGCTTCTACTAGTGGAAAAGTAGCATTAGCTACAGAAAAATCCTTTCTTGCTCTACATGATCTCAGTCATGTCTGTACTAATCTAGACTTTGGTCAGAAACAATGGATGCAACATCTCTTATTGCAAAAGCTGTGAAGTGCTTGTTCAGAGTCAGGCATGGTGGAGCTGCTGACAGGCAGAAATATGATGCTGCAGTGTCTGCTCTCTCATGGCACTGGCCTACAAGTAGCTCTAGGCAGAGTAAATGGGGGGACTGTGCCAGCCCTCTTCACTTCTTCCCTCTGGTAAGCCTGAACCAATGCAGTTGTAGTAGCTACCTACTCACACTGCTTCATCTGTCTCTTTTCCTTTTCTGTGCCTCTCACTGCCTTTCATCTCTCACCACGTTGCGATCCCTAGGTCATTGAGAGAAGGATTGATATTTATTTTGTGTTCATAACATCTATTTAGTGAAGTGTTAAATGGCATCTGTAGGCACTTTCAAAAAACAAGCAAGCAATATAATGCCTTTTGAGCAATTACCGTGGCAGTGTTAAGATGTATTTGACCAATTGATCAAAATGATGCTTAAAGAGCAAATGAAATACACTCTGCAGCATGAGGGGTGGTAAATCAAAGTAAGAGGAGATAAATATTTCAACTTAGCTAATCTAACTGACTCAAAAATATTTAAGTCTGCTCAGCCCATAGTGCAAGTGCTGGAAAATATTCATGTTGCTTCCTATCTCTTCTCCAGCTTTTACATCTGTGAAATGGATTGAGAGCAGCCCTGAGAAGAAGGACATGGGGTTGATGGTTGATGAAAAGCTCAACATTAGGCAGCAATGTGCAGTTGCAGCCCAGGAAGCCAAAAACAGCCTGGGCTGCATCAAAAGCAATGTGGCCAGCAGGTCAAGGAAGGTGGCTCTGCACATCTACTCTGCTCTAATGACACCCTGCCTGGAGTGCTGCTTCAATTCTGGAGTCCCTGACATAGGAAGCACCTGCACCTGCTGAACTGAGTCCAGAGGAGGGCCACAAAGATTCTCAGAGGGTTGGAACACCTCTCCTATGAGGACAGCCTGAGAGAGTTGGGGTTGATCAGCCTGAAGAAGAGAAGGCTCTGGGGATACCTCATAGGAGCCTTCAAATTCCTCAAGGGTTTTTATAAAAAAGATAAAGAGAGACTTTTTTGCTAAGGCCTGTAGTGGCAGGACAAGGGGTAACAGTGATAAACTGGAAGAGGGTAGACTTAGGTAGAATTTTTTTACAATGAGGATGGAGAGACACAGGAACAGATTATCCAGAGAAATTGCGGATGCCCTCACCTCTGGAAGTGTTCAAGGCCAGATTAGATGGAGCTTTGGGCAAACTGGTTCTGTAAAATGTGTCCTGTCAAGTGGCAGGACAATTGGAATTAGATGAACTCCCTTCCAATTGGAAGGTCCCTTCCAATTCACACCATTTTATGAGTCTGTGATGGTGTGAAATAGCACTGATCACAGTGCAGTCTGCAAGAAAGAAGGCTCAGTCACATTGTATTGGTACGCACACTCCTTGGGAATTAAAACATAATCACCAGATTCATCTTAATAACAACATGCCTTCATGTATAACAAATACTTTCAAGACCTGACCGAGATCTGGAACTCAGCTCTAATATTTAAGGAAGCAGTGGATAAGCTATTTTAAATCTTGAAATCATGAAGATCTTTCAAATCATTGAGAAGTTGAATGCCTCTGTTCATGTTAGTAACTTAATAAAAAAATTGGGATTGCTAGTTGTTGTGTTTTAATTTGATAGTATCAGGAAAAAGTTACATTTGGGACAGTGTAAACGGGAAAATTCACAGGTGTGTCCAATTTCCTATCTGTGAAGGCAGCTGTAGCAAGAGAATACCTTCAGACTAAAACAGCACCCATATTTCCTAATACTTCAAGCAACTAGACCTAAAACACCACCTGAGAGAACACTGTAACTGGTTACCTTTATGACAATGGCTGCAAATACGTAAAGAGAATAAAAACACTGATGAGCAAACTTCTCTCTTTTTCTATGACTATTCAAAAATACATAAATGTGAAGACAGTGAAAAGGATGTATCCATCAGTATTTCAAGTGATATCTTTAGCACATATGTTCAACATAGTAAAGTGACTGTCCATTCAGTGGACCTGCTCTAAATCTTGTACTGCAGTGATCTAGACAAACCTACTCTAAAAGCACAGTCTGTAGTCATCACCCTTTTAAATGACAGGCATTCAGAGAGAGAGAGAGAGGGTAATCATTCTCTAGTCTACACTAAGCACTTTAAAAAGGTAAAAATATTTATTTGATTCACTAGGATTTAAATACTTTTCCAGAAGAACAGTTTCCAATTACTACTCTCAGTTTGCAGAAATGGGACTGTCATTCAGTGTTTGCCTGTGATTTCAATTGAATCTGCAACAGTGATCAGGAAGTAAGAGACTTCTAGTGAAAACACAGATATCCTTGGCTAGCCAGTTCCTCTACAGGCCTTGTGACAGTTTCATATCTGGTTGTTGCTATCTAGATTTTTTTTTTTGTTCAGATGTCAGTATCTGTTACAGTCCCACACAAGCACACATTAAACTTCTCTTCCTACAATATTTAAGTAAAATCTCTTGCCTTCCAGAGCTTTCTCAGTGTTGCAGCTCAGATACACACAAAATACCAGGTGAAGCTGAAGTCTTTGGCAGCATTTATCAAGGCCTTCCACGTCAGCAGAATTCAGAGCTCTTTTTTCCTTGCCAAATTTAGGATCTGGTCACAACGGTTCATAACCAATTACCACTCATCAGCTAAGTCCTACTTTTTAGGTAATGGTGGTTGATATGAATGGATTAATCTAAGGTCTGCCCCTTGGGCATTATCCCTGAAGACTTCAGCAAGAACTTGACAGACTTATTAGTTAACAGTGCACTCATGGTTTCTTAATATAATTTTGGCTTATTAATTAATGAACCATGTAAATCACATTTAATGTAGTGACGAGGCAGCCTCGAATCAAATAAGTATGAAGGACAAGGAAAGAAGGTGAATAATGGCTATATATGCTTTCTCTTATCCTTTGACATACCTGACTATTTCAAACAGCCAACAGTGGCATGGATGTCTCTGTCATCATGGAAAAATCTAGCAATCAGCTAGGAATCCTTCCCTAGTTCAGAGAACAGCTAAGAATGAGTCTTGGAACAACCTGCAGTAATGTCATTATATGAAACCACCTCTTTCTTCTTTCCACATTGCAAAGGATTCATTGTGTATGTGACAACTTGGGATTGGAGGAGATCCTAAAGATCTCTCCTTGTGTTATTTGCTCAGCCTACAACTGACAACCTAAGAAAAAAATATGGAGTTGCAGACATTCTACTCTTCAATCATACAAAACAAACAAAAAAAAGTCCAAAAACATCTATTTCAAAGGGAAATAGCATCCTCATTGCAGCATTGCAGGGGACTCAAAGCTAACAGATCTACCCAGCACTAGTGAGCAACAGGGTAAAAGATGGAAACTAAAAAATAAAGCCATAGGAGGAAAAAAAAGAAAAGAAAGAAAAAAAATCAAAGAAATTAAGTACAGATTGTGAATTATCAGGCAAATTACAACAAAGGCTGTTAGGATGATCACAAGTACAGCACAGAAACACCTGGAGCTCTGCAGAGATCTAGTGGAGGGTAGCTTCAAGAAGGGTCTGTCCTTCATCCCACAAGAGGAAGGCAGTAGGGCTGCAAGGGGGGCTGCTAGCTTCCAAAAGAGCTGCTAGCTCCTCTCCTGCATGAGAGGCTGCCTGCACCCTGGTGCTCCTTTGCACTGAAAGATTTCTTGTGATGTGAACAGATTGTGAGGCCAAAAAGGGAACGTTACAGGAGTGTGCAAAATGGGAGCATCTGCACCAGTCCGAGGCAAAGGTAAGCCATAGCAGAGAGAAACAGGAATGTAGGCTGCTCTTGTGTCAACATTTGTTTTCCCTGAATGCATCACCTAACAAATATTTTCCTGGAGTCTGGCTGTTACTCTCTTCTGTCTGGGCACCTTCAGAGCACACAAGTGCAGCTGCTGAGTATGACTCAGGGCTGTCAACATGATCCACATCAGCACCATGAAACTTAAGCAGAGGCCATGGGAGGAAAGGTCATCCCATGTGAGTGATATCCACAGCAAGGGCATAAACCCCAGGGAGTCAGAGCATACCTGAGATATCACTAGCTAGGACAAGCCTATATGTATTGAAAGATTCTTTCTTTAGTCTCAAGCCATTCATAGGGCTATTTCACCAGGATTTAAAAAAAAAATCTCCTCTTCCCTTTTTTTGGGGTTTGGTGGGGGGGTTTGTAGTTTTTTGGAGAGCAGTGATGGTTGAATAACTGGACTGGTAGCAAGAGCACTGAGTTCCTATATTGTCTTTGCCAGCTTGTATGGCTGACAGCATGTCACTTAACTTTTTGTCTCAGTTTTCTACTAGTATATGAAGATAACAATAGTCCAAGTGGTTTTGAGAGACTAAATTCACTAATACCCTAAGCCAAAGCCCACTGAAGTCAATGGGAAAGCTCTCAATTACCTTGAAGGGCTTCAGGACAGACCTTGCTTATCCAGTCTTAAAAGAAACTTTTGAAAACCCTTTAAACAGTGCCATATGGATGCAAAGATATTGGTGAATACAGGACTGAGGAATAAAATTTTCAGCTGACAAAAGTCCACACAAATAACACTTTTTGAAGTCCCATTTTTAGTGAACTTTACTTATTCTAGGAAAAAAATACATATAAAATAAATAATGAAAATACAATTTTCTTCAGTAGTCTATAAGACAAAGCATTTATTCTGTTAATCCTTTTGATTTGCAAAAAAATAAAAGGCAGATTTAGACAGATCTGAAGGCAATGCAGTCATGTACAAAAGCTGTCATTTTTTACTAATTTATGGCCAATCTTTGCAAACCTTTGTGTCAGGTTTAGTTGATTGACAACTTGTGGGCTAGAGACCCACAAACAGGTTTTAAAGCTCCAAGACAGATGTATTTTTCTCTAATAAGATTAGATTTCTCTATATAAGACTGCCCCATGAATAGAAGACCATCATTTATAGTGGTCTAACTACTGTTATGCTATACAGAGACTGACAGACTTTACTGTAGCTCTGGACTAAGGTCAATAATCTGTTAGGAGATCTCTTGGGAGACTTTGTGGTTACCAGGATCAATCTGATGTCAAGGTCTTCTCTGCCTCTGGGTAACTTGGTAGAGAAGCTCAGCAACCAACTGGAGTGTAACAGAGAGAAAGCACAAGTGCTGGCAGGGATGATGGTGACTGACCCTATTCTCTTGCAGTGAGAGCACAGAAACCCCACAGAATAGGTAATTTATATTGAAGGAAACAAAGAGGAGAAAGGAGAAAGTTGCCATTTTAAAAGCACTTAGAAATGGCTAAAGTCAAAATCTTGAACTACATTTTTAAAATTATTTTCAGATTAAAGCAATTCAGTTGCTGACACTGAACTCATATGGATACGATCATATGTTTCACTTCAGTTGCAGACCACAATGAAAAAATTAAGTCAAATGTTTCAATGTTTTCTACAAAAAGGTGTCCTATTTCTTCACTATGTGGCAATCTTCACCTCACTGTTATTAGAAATCTTCAATATCTGCCTGAAAAGGTTTTAAAACATCAGAAGGAAGCACTTGCAGTTGAAGTGAAACATATTATTCAGAACAGCTTGCTTGTTACTCTATATTTCCAAAGTGATCAACAAAACCACACACCATTATTCATCCAGTCCTAATGAAATAATTGCTTAGCAAAGCTGTGCTCAAGGCTTTGGAGTCCCCAACACTTGCAGAGCATAGAAAGAGAGAAAGTGGGAAAGATAAGGTAGCAGGGGAACTCTAACCCAATAACCCAAACATTTTGCAGGCAGTAAATTCTGAAGTATTATCATAGTAATTGACATCACAAATGCTCTGAACTGAATATATTGATTGCCAAGGTCAGCATTTTAGGCAGCAACAGCAGACATCATCATCCATTAGCCCTGAAATATTGATCTCAATCAGGAAAATAGAAACCAGAAAAAGAAAAATACTCAAGCAATAAAATGATCTTTCTCTATCTTTGTCTCCCAGACATGGGAACAGACATGCTATTCAGAATATATCAGTATTTATAGGATTGCAGAAGACCCATATGGATTTCCCTTTCCTCAGCCTATTAAACATGCATTTGTATTCAAAATGGCAAAAAAAAAAAAAATCACTTCAAATGTGAAACAAGATAACAGACAAGAGTATGGCTTTGGTTTTACCTTACTTGATAGAGAAGGATGGATCTCAAAACTGCAAGTTTTCTTCTTAGAATAATTAAAGAAGGCACAAAGTGTTTTTCAAATGAAACCTGGTATGTGCCAAATGCTTAATTACATAGCAAACACTAACCACTAAGAAAGTCTCCTAAGGCTAGAAACTCCTGTTAAAATTCCTTTCTCAATGATTATTGCTTCATCTTTTTAAGTGGTATTACTTAAAATTAAAAACAGTGCAGTTAAACAGAAATAACTAGATTTTATAAACCTGGGCAGAAGTAAAAAATTTTCCCAAACACTTAAACAATTCACAGTATGTATTTTTTTAAGCCAAAAATAACAGTCGAGGCCTTTCTAGCTAGATGTGTGAGTAAATGTTATTCATTGCTACTCATACAATTGGGTGAAACCATGTTGTAGAAAGATGCTTTATGATGATGACTAATTATTTTCTAAACCCATATGTAGAAGGAAAAAGTAAGCGAAATTCTCAAAATAACTGACTTCTATGAGCACGATTTTTTTTTTTAAATAAGTTTCCTTGTTCCCTGCTAGAAATACTCAATTTTTGCTTCTTTTCTGTCACATAACAAATTTTCAGGAGGAACGTAGTGAGGCTAGAATGAAGCTGAGAGAACTGACTGCTATATTGTCCTGGGTTATGGTGTGGAATGTATTCTATCACTATCTTCACGAACTGATAAATCCAATTGTTGGAGCAGTGCTC